>VZTT01066851.1:71621-87205 GCA_013400855.1 Buphagus erythrorhynchus
GAAATGCAATATAACTTTTTTTCCTTACCTTTATAGAGATCTGTGGAGGGTTAGGCAAGCTGGTAGGTATCCTGAGTTTACAATTGCCTTCCCTTTCACTGATTCTTTTGTTCCACACAATCAAATTTCTCTGAGCACGTAGAAAATTAGTGTAAAAGGATGATGCAATTAAAACCAGGTAGCAGAACAGTAGGAGCCTGTTAATATTCTGAAGAATTTGATGATAAGTCAGTATTTTGCTGTTGAGCACTCTTTTTGCCATTTTAGGGACCTTTAAAGTATACTTCTTTCCCGCAGAAATGGAATAATTCTTGTTGATTAACTACTTTTCTTTTTATGTGATAGCCAAATGTAAAATACTTAAGCAAAGCTCTGGTGGGTCAGCACAACTCCACTGTTGATTCTTTATCAGATATTCTATGGCTTGTTATCATACAATCTGTGTGGAGTTAAATGAGTTCCTATGTTTTGTATTTTTGCAGCAAAAAATGATCAACCCTTTTTTCAGTGCTGATCCCTTCACGATTTTGAGGTAGGCAAGAAAAGGAAAACCAAACCAGTATCTCTTCAGTAGTTAAAGACTAAGCTGCAGCAGACATGGTCCCATAGCTCTGCTTGGCAGGGCACTGGAATGCTGCTGGAGTTTCGGGGTTGGTACTGTTGTAATTTCTGTGTGGTTTGCTTTTGACGTACTGCAGTTTTGAGCTCCTGAGGTCCCCTGAGGCTTTATGTGGATTGAGAGAGCCTTAGTTAAGCTTGATTTGATGCAGCACTCTTGAATCCAAGACAAAGCAAAGCTTTTGTATTTCTTAAAGAGCACATTATCCTCAGAACACTTAATTTGTACCCTCTACTTCTGCTAGTAAAAGAAGCATTGCTGCCCTCCATGGTGTAGTAGCAGGATTTTATTCCCTTCAGCCTCGTATGAACATCCACTTTAACCATAACTATTTACCTCCGGATCATGACAAGGAATCATGTATAAATAAGGTGATAAAAAGGAGACAAGAGGATATTTTACTCTGAACCTGATGCACATCTGGAGGCCTTTTTTGTCCCTTTTGTGCCTGTTCAAAACGGTGTCTCAGAAAGCAAGGGAGAAAATGTGTGTGAGTGAATATATAATAACGCTTCACAAATAAGAGAAGTGGGGAAGAGCAAGAAAAATATTACCCACCAATACTGGGATACAGGTAGAAAGTCTGGCAGCTGAGCTGGCAATACACAGAAAACTTAATCCCCTGGATATTCTCCCAGGCTTAATCTGATGACTTCTTTTCACTGCTGAGTGTTGTAGCATCCTCACCCTTGGCCACAACTCATTCAGTAGATACAAGTATAGGATGGCATAGTATTCCTGTGGTTCCTGCATTCTCCCATGCTACATCTCTGTGCAATACCCAGAGTGAGGGGAGCTCCATTGTGACTATTTTATCTAGACTCTGAGTAATGCAAGATACCAATACAAAAAATTGAAAACCATTCTGGGGTATTTTTATGTAATCTATGTGAGTGTATCTAGGCAGTGTGTGTTTGCTATGCTTGTTACGCTCTCATACTTTGAGATGTATTTCTGTAACTTTATAGAAATACAAGATACTCCTTTTTTAAAAAACTCGAGGGAAAAGTCTCACTGAATAGCAAGATAAATCTGATTTACTTGCAGTGCTAACAAAAATGTTGAGATGTTCTCTGGGAAGGAGAGGGCAAATACATTAAATGCATTTTCCATAAAGCAGAGATGCTTTATTGTTGCTTTTTGTAATTTGGTTTGTTTTGGTTTCAGGGAGTGAAAAAGATCTGCACACAATATTAATAGTCAGGAGCAGGAGTGAGCTGAATTTTACCCACAGCCTTGCTGTTATCTCTAATGCACAAATAAACTACAGCTAAATTGAAGAATTAATCACATTAAATTTTTGGTCCCTGATAAGAAAAATGCCAGTCTGTTTTTATTTATTTTGAGCCTGGAAAACAATTTAGCTGAGTTCCTCTGGATGTGCATTTTGCTTCTGTTTTGGCATCCTACGGCATTACATTAGATCTCATCATTGCTGCTGCATTAGTGTGCCTAAGCAGCATTCCAGTGATTATATCCACCTTCTTAAACTCCACTGCTAAATGAACTGGGACAGAAAAGCTAATTACACCTTTGTTATGGAGGAAGGCTTCAGCTTATCAAGTCTTTATCCACTGAAAAAGAAATGCACTCTAAAGTGATGCTCCTAAAGAGAGCTACAAGCCTTGCGCAGGTCTGTTTTTCCCTGTCAAGTTTGGGAGATTCGTGAAATGTCGTTTTTGGCAGGGTTTGGCATTCAGATATCTCTGGGGTCTGGACCTGTGCACAGAGACAGCAGCAGCTATTTTCTAAAAAATGCTGAATCCTTATATTATATAACATGCCAAAAACTGGGGAGGGCCTAGTTTCCAGATCACTTTCTACAATGGCTCAGTCTGCAGACAGCCTTACACAGGATTGTTAAACCATGGGCCACCAATACCTGTGCTTCAGGAAAGGCTGGAGGTGGTGGGGACAGAGGAAACTCACTGCTTTTAGTGGAAGGAGGTGAAGGAAACTGTGCTGGATCTGGGACAAGAACATTTTGGAGGCAGGAAGGAATGCAGCCTAACAAATCATGAAAGTAGGGGTAGGCTCCAAACTTGAACCCATATCCTTTATGGGGCATAGGTAAGTTTGCTGTATGTGCAGCCCCACTTGGCACTATAAATGTTATAAAACAGTCATAAAAAATAACAAGTATGTCTGAGAAATCCATGACCTGATTATAAAAAAGCATTCTAGTTTCACTGAATGAACTATTTCCTGAAAGTGATTAACTCAGATGGAGTAATAAATGAAGTAATAAATCTCTGCATTTGATCCTGTGGGCTTAATCCATGAGACAAGATTTATGACTGGAACCATTAACTCTTGTATTGGGAAAATGCTCTTCGTATCTCGTCTGCATGATATTAATTTGGAAAGTTTGTATTCAGACAGGTGCGTCTTAGCTCTCAGTTGAAATACTGAAAACTTTGAGAATATTTCACAGTAAAGTTATGCAAGATAAAGTCCCAAAGCAATGCTCTTCTGGTGTATGCAGCATTTTTCTGGTTATTTTGAAGTTAAGCTACGGTCTGACTGAAACCTAAAGAGCTGAGGAAGTCAATTTAAAGCTTCAGTCAGATCTGAATTCATGCTGCTGTTGCCAAATAAAGTCATAGAATTCTAGACTATCCTGAGTTGGAAAGGACCCACAAGGATCATCGAGTCCAACTCCTGGCCCTGCACAGGACAACCTCAAGAATCCCACCCTGTGCCTGAGAGTGTTGTCCAAGTCCTTCTTAAACTGTGTCAGGCTGCTGCTGTGACCACTTCCCTGGGGAGCCTGTGCCAGTACCCTGGGGAGCCTGTGCCCATGCCTGTGCACAACCACCCTCTGGGTAAAGAACCTTTGCCTTCTCCTGGCACAGCTTTGTGCCATTTCTTGAGTATATTGTAGGTCACCAGAGAAATGACAGTGTCTGCCCCTCCACTTCATCTCATGAGGGAGATACAGACTGTGATGAGGTCTCCTCAGTCTCCTCTTCTCCAGGTTGAACAAGTCAAGTAACCTCAGCAGCTCCCCAAAAGGCTTCCTTTCAAGGCCCTTCACCATCTTACAGACCTNCTGTGATGAGGTCTCCTCAGTCTCCTCTTCTCCAGGTTGAACAAGTCAAGTAACCTCAGCAGCTCCCCAAAGGGCTTCCTTTCAAGGCCCTTCACCATCTTACAGACCTCCTTTGGATGCTATCTGTGTATCATATAATCCAGGGGTCAAAGGAAAGGACAGGGTTCTCTGTGTGTATGTATGCATATGCACACACATACACATGTATATGCATTAAAAAAAATTTAAAAGCCCTCACTGCTTCAAGTGAGTGTAAGTGCCTATATTCAGATGGCTACTTCTGACACTAATGGGGAAGCAAGTTTCTTTACAATGTGCTTACAGGCACTAATTCAGGTACTAATATAATAAATGTGTTACTATCCCAGGTCCCCTAACATCAGTGAGAGCTTAATTATAAAATAGGACCCCTTAACAGGGACCTGCAGTGTTTTGTTAGTGTAAACATGAAGGCTGCTCTGGTTACAGGTTTGCCTGTAGCTGCTTTGGAAAGCACATACATCTCTGCCTCCTTTCAACAAGGAGGGACAGGAGTAATCCAAGTTATGGGCTGATCCTGCACATGCTCTGCTTTACTGGCTGAATAGTCCATTGACGTTAAAGAAAATCTTTGGAAGATAAGATCTTGGTATCTTATGGCCAGCTAGGATTTCACCTAGGCCGCATAAATTAAAGCAGATGTGTAATTTTTTTTGCAGATTTTGGACCTTAAGACCAAACATTGCCCAGAGGTAGGGCCCTTTTAGAGTCACTAAGACAGCAAAATTGAGCTGTGCCACTAAACCTCTGAAGAAGGAATACTTTAAAGTTGGTGAGGTGGCAAACTGCACAGAAATTTCCACACTTCTTCCTTGATAATTTATGTCGTCCAGTTTTAAGTTGAAATGCTCAAAGGATGTGTGCAGCCAGGCACTCTCTAGGTTAGCACCCACATACTCGTGGCTGGTGTGCAGTAGTGCTGCCTGCAACCTGGGAGCACCTGAATTGCAACCATCCACTACCTGCTGGTGGAAGTAGCTGGGAGCTATGACCTCCTGTTCTCAGGAATGCTTTTGTAAATGAAACTTCTGCTGTGGCACTTGGAATATCCTTGTTGCAAAGTTTCTGATGCACTTTTAATACTGCTCTGTGTTTTCTAATGCTGTCCTCTGCTTCTGTGTGTGGATTAGCTGCCCTTGCACTTTGTGTGTAGAGGCCTCTCTGACATCAGGGATGTGTCATCCAGGGCAGCTGGAGGGACCACGGTTCCTGTTTGGTGCCCAAATGCTCTCATGGCTACCTTGGCATGCTCTGCCTTTGCTCTGGATCAGCTGTCAATTTTATACAATAGTAAAACCCCCCAAACATTCCTTCATATCTAGAAGATCAGGAAGCAGTAAATTATCTGAGTACAACCAAATCCAAAGAGAAATACAGATTCCTCTCCTCTTTGGGGATACTTCTGGAGAGCCAGATGTCTGTCATCTGCTGAAGTATTCAAATACCTGTCTTCAAAAACTGGAATATTGGGCAGACATGGGGTGGGTGGTGGTCATTCAGAGAGCCAGACACAGGCCAAGTGAGATGTCTGGGCTCTGCCAACAGTCATAGCAGCAGAAATGCAGAATACCTCATTCTGCATCACTGAAGTTTGCTGGTGGCATAACTTTGCACAACTTAACCCCCAGCCCTGCTTGTGGGAGCTCCTCTCATCATCCTGCTCCCTTCCCTGTCCAGGAGCAGAGCAATACGACCACCCATGCTCATGGACTGGCAAAGACATACAGAGGTCTCCAGCTTAGGGTCCCTTGGCTATGTACTTGAGGAACCCCTTTCTTCCCCTTTGGTTTGTTCTTCCAAGCCCCTGCACAGGAGAATATTCTGTTTCCATTTCATCCTTCCAGCTCAAATCATGACTGTCCATATCAGCTGTGTTTACAAGATCAAGCTCCCTGGTTTGCAAAGCTGTACATAGCTCATCTCTGTTGGGAAACCTCTTTTCTTCATTGCAAATCTGCCCAAGAGAAAATTGTTAGAAAATGTATTATGGGCTGGGAGACTCACTAATCTACCTTTTAATGATGGTTGAAAGGTTTTCTTTATTTTTATGTAGAGTGCAAATCGATAAATCTTTAATAAAGATCCAGTTTTTTAGATAATGCATCTTTTGAGCTACGGGATTGCTTAATTACCTACAAAGACAAGTTTCAGTATAGAAAAATATAAAAAGCTCACATATAAAATTTTTGCCCTAGAAATTTTATGCTTTAATCAATTTGCTTAGTAAAATACAATAAGGACATTGCAGTTATCAGCAAGATACTTCTCAGAAATATGATGCTTGCATCTGTGACATTTATTAATGTGAATCAGAAAAATAAATGGCAAATACAAAGCATTCAGTCAAAGTTGTGTTAACTCCCAAGATGGCTTTCTTGTTCTGGTGCCTCACTAGCTTAAGTTTATAATGACAGCACTGCAGATCTGATGTCTTTGTACTGATTTTTAAGTAGTCCTTAGAAGAAAGCAAAATCAGGTGTCTAACCAATTAAGACTAGGGATTTGGATTCAGAGCTACAGACACTTCAAAGGAAGCTAAGCTTGCCCAAAAAGACATTTTCCCATGTAACTTCTGGTTCAGATGTGAACTGTGAGACATATTTGGGGGAAAAAAGCACATTTTTTTCATATTTAAGAGACATCTAAACAAGCCTGTGACTGTAACAATGACCGTCATGTTTAAAAAGTGGTTGTATATATTATAACAAGATAATAAATAATACATGTCTGTCTGTATCTATCTAGCCACCCATCCATCCATCTAGCCATCCATCCATGTAAATCCATTCCTCTTAACTGTGAAATAATGAATAGCAAAAATGCTCATTCTCCCTGATACACTCTCTTTTTTCCTGAGAAAGATTCTGAACCTAGCGTCAGATATAAGGAACTCCTATTTCAATCATGCTTGCTCACAAATCTAAATTTTTTGTGTGGCACAATGCATCCAAAATGTCCCCTTGCCTTCAGCAATGACATTTTGTCACGGCCTTTCTTTCCAGGGGAAAGGTCTGGTGATGAACTATTATTGGCATTTACAATTTGTTACACTTTGCTTGCCTGCACATTGCATCCTATGATGCTGGCGCACATCAGGCTTCATGAGCGGTCAGCCACTATTTGGGGTTATCTAGAAGGGGGCCAGGACTGGCCTCTTGAGCAGAAACCTGATAGAGAGACATAGCCCTGCTCAAGTGGTTGCTCTTTGTGAATCCAAGGACTGGTATCTTTTGAATCCAAATCCCCTCAGTGTCTCCGTGGGCTACAGTCAGCTAAATGGTGTTTTCTGTTATCTGCTAGTGGCAGATAAAGTCCCTGCTGCCTTTGGAGGAGGTTCAGTGAGCAGTTTGGGGTTTGAGGGGAGGCCAGGGAGTGTGCCTCCCTCATGGGAAGCATTGCTGCTTTGCACTGAGGTTGCTGCTACCTGCCACAGGCTCCAGGTAAGCCAGTTTTGATAGCTGAAAACTTTGCTCCTCTGTGCAATTCAGAGCTTTATACTCTTCTTTCTGTGAAAACTTCCCAATTTATTTAGCCCCTGTATCTGTGGGCAGGTGCTGGGGACAGCCTGGTGCTGGCAGCCCCCAGACCCTGGGAATGGGCACCCCAACAAAGCCCTAGTACCAGGATTTTATGCTGCAGGCTTTTCTCATCCATGCAGGATGTAGATGAGTAAATACACTTCCAAAGGTTCATTGTCACAATGGGACACCCCTGAGGGAGAGCTGTGAGGATGCAGGGGGCATCCTCAGCATGTCTGCATTCTCCCACATGGGGTTGGAAACTGTGATGTCTGGCATATGGCAGGAGTGTTTCCCATAGAGGACGGGACAGGCAAGGCTGTGGTGTTGTGAAGACAATAAGAGGAATACTCAGCATGGTAGGATGCCAGTGAGACCAGCTCTGCAGAGTAGTGATGTTCACACAAGGGACCATAACTCTTTTTGGCTGCCATTACTATCCTCA
Source organism: Buphagus erythrorhynchus (assembly GCA_013400855.1). NCBI lineage: Eukaryota > Metazoa > Chordata > Aves > Passeriformes > Sturnidae > Buphagus > Buphagus erythrorhynchus. The sequence continues at coordinate 79,295 of VZTT01066851.1, forward strand.
TTCTGAATTATTTTAATTTCTTCTGTGGATTTATTAAGCGCCTCTTGTCCTAGTGGTTTAGCACTTATTTACTAAGTTAAACCAAGCAGTAAATTACCTATGCTTGCCTGGCTTCAGTGGACAAAATGACAGAACTGCTGCTGCTGTGTTATGAAATTAAAGTCAGGACAGAAATGAAGAAAATAGGAAGTGTTTTATTATATATCCTCCCTTTTCCTTCTGCCAGATTTCCCTGGAGAAAGGAATCCTTGTGGGAAGTCCTCCAGGAGAAGACCTCTGCTGTCCCGAGGGCTTTAAAACTATGGAGCCTCCCAGCTGATGGATAAGCACTGATTTTCTTCCTGATGGAGCCTGTGCACACAGCCTTTTTACCACAGCTCCCATTATTCCCATCAGAAATGCACCTTCTCTCCAGCAAAGGCTGATCCAGCCTGAGGACTTGCTCCATCCATTTGTTCTGGCTCCAGTTTTTCTTCTGAGGCAGAGTTGTATTTTCCCGGTGATTTGCAGATAGGTCAAGTATTAACTGGGCATGCTGGAGTTTGGTGTCTGGTTCCACAGCTGGCTCTTCTCCATGAACCCCATTAAAGCTTTTACACTACAATGTAGGCTAAGAAATTCTATTTTATCAATTTTATAGTCCTCAAGGTATCACAGTGAATGGCATATTGGATTATACAAAATGAAGACAGTTTTACTGAGAGCCTGTTAAAGGCTCTATGCTAATTTTATAACTTAGTTTATAAAGTGCTTCTGCTAACATCAAATTGATTGTGAGCAAAGAGGCAGAGGCTGTTTGGTCTTTTGAAGCATTACTTCTTGGTAGAACCAATACAGTTGTGGTGTTCATTTGAGAATAGCAGGTAATTGTAGTGGATTCCCAGCATTTGGTCATTTCCAATCCTCATACATTTTCTGTGCAAACATTTGCCCTTTCTGACGCTTGTTTTTGTTGACCCTCTGTAGTCAGGAGACAGAGTTCCCTTATTAATCTGTAAATGAGAGACATTTAGTTGGCTTCTGCAATTTTAGTACGGGCTTGGTCATGTTCCAGTGGAAAAAAATGTTGCTTTGACCAACCACTGTGATGTCTGTTTTTCCAAGCAGGAGACAGAAGAGAGAGTAGATAAGATGCAGTCAAACAGAGAATGCCTCTTCTAATTACAAATAGCCCATTTTGTTCCCCTGTGGGCAAAAGGCCGAATATAATATATTACATACTAAAACAACATAACTGTATATACGTGTGCTCAATATTGTGGGAATAAAAACATACGAACTGAAAGTTTTGCAACAGAAGGAATGTGCCTGTTTCTTTGGGATAAACCAGCAGTTTGTAAAAGGGAGAATTTTATTTTATCTTTCTGACTAGCTATGGAGTCGGGGTGCAGTTACAATGCTGTTTACATTCACAGTCATACTCAGATCAATTCATAATGAAGGCAGATGAAGGCAGGCTCCTCTAATGACTGGAAAGAGTCCAGAGTATGTTAGGAATTTCTGAGACTCTTTTTAGGGTGCACTGCAGCTAATAAAATCCAAGGGGTGGAAAAAGAATAAAAAATAGTAGAGGAAATGCAAGTACAGATTGCAAAACTAACCTCGAGGATCTTTGCCATTTCTAAGCTCTCTTCATTTGAATCTAATTTTGTGGGGAATAGCTACATTTATTTACATTCCTTAAGTACATCTCACAATCCCAGTAGGATGGACAATGCTTTCCTCCATTCTCTCCCAGCTTTGTGCACCACATTGGTACATGAAAATGTTTCTTTTCCCCTCACACGTAGGCATCTGTGTGTGTGTCTTATTTGCTTCCCTTCATTTGAAGATGTCTGGCAGTCTGATAACAAAGGACAACTGGAGATGTCCATATAGGCTAGGCTTAAGACATAGAAAGACTTAATCTCTTCCTGAGGTTGGCAGCCTGTGCTGCAAATCATTAGGCTCTTGGCAGACTCAAATAAAATCCAAAGAAAGCTCGAGGGAGTCGAGCATCAGTGTGCAGGAATGCAGGGCAAGATAAGGCTGGGATAGACCACGGGGAGAGCGCTGTCCCTGGGGCACCTTGGAAACAAGGCTAGGGGAGCAGACAGGGTGCAGCATCCATGAATCAGAGAAGCCAGGCACTTACTGTCAGAGTCTCCATCGCCTGGAACAAGCTTGCTCATCCCCATAGCTACAGCCACTCCAGTTGTGCTGCTTTAAATAAACAGAGCAAGGGAGATCAGAGCTTTTAGGTGCTTTTTCAGAAGCTGTTACAAGGAACTGATAGGCTGGCTGGTGAAAGGGAGAGCTGCTTTGGAGCTAAAGATCTGTGTGCAGCCTGAATCCTGGTTACCTAAGAGATGGCTTCGTGGGAGAAGAATACTGGAGCAGATTTGTCACAGGGGAAGAATTGCTGGGCTTTCCCACTTGACCTCTGCTGGGAGTATATGAGCTTCAGGGGCTCACAAAGAGCTTTGCAGAGAAGCTGTCTGCTCTCCTGGTGCTTGCAGGTCTGTGCTGAGGCTCAGAGGCCAGTGGCTGCTGTCTCCTCTGGGCCCCTCTGTTTATTTGCCTTCAGGGAGTCTTTGAAATCCTGCTAAATGAAGTCTTGTGTAAATGTATTTTTTTAAACCCCTACAGTTTGATGTGAACAGAAAGAAAGTTCTGTGTTCCTGCATTTGCTGAGCTTGTTTCCCACTGAGGAATATGAAGTTGTTTCAAGTAACTAGTAAAGTGGCTTTAGGAATAGAGATGTGAACCTGGAATTTATAAATCTTTAGATGTGATCCTGCGGACTGGCTACAGGAAATCTGTTTTGGAGCATTTGGGTTAACATACAGGCTGCAGGCAGGCCTAGGCTCTGTTGTGCTTAATAATGCCAAAGATTTCCTATATGAACAGATAAATGCAGATAAAAATTACTGTGGCAGTAACAAAACTCCAGGAACCCCAGTGCAAAGCTGCAGATTCCCATGTATGCTGGTGAGAAGGCTTTGTTTCAAGATCAGGCTTTGGCTCTGCATCTGCCCCTCTGTGTAGCTGAAAACCTAAGAGCAGTCAGAGCCATTGGATGAGTGACATGACAGAATGGTCTCTTCATTCCGTGTTCTCAGCTCAAGAGTGGTCCTTTTTTCAAGCTACTAATGTTTTGGTTTTTCTTTTCTGCAAGTCAGTTACTATTAAGTTTCCAAATATTGTCTGCCCTTACATGTGTCTATATGTCTGTATGTTTATGTAGGCAAGCAATTAAGTAGACTTATCTAATGATGTTTCTCTTTGAAGAAAATTTGGGTTTATCTAGAAGGGGGCCATTTTGGATTTATTTCTTGGTGAAAACATAGATCCTGGGAAGATGCCAAGTTGCATGTCTCACTAATAACTAGAGCCTCTAATAATTTGCTTTCACGCTGAAAAATAAGTTTCTTATTTTCCTTTACTGGAGAAAATGTTGAATAGCTCACAGATGTAGGGCATATCTGAATGATAACAATTATGTGCTTTTTATGCCCCTATTTCCTAAATGTCTTGTAAATGGAGAGACTTCATGCTGCTACCACTGGGACAAAAGCATCCCTGAGCTACATGAGGCAGTCAGCCCTTGCATGCAATTCATTTGCTCTTGGATAGCCATGGGATGGGAGAGTAGTTTCCATGGGAAAGGAATGGGATTTGTGGGGTAAAAGAGAGCCTGGAACATGACTGGCTTTCCCAGGGAGCTTACAGGTTTTGCAGCAATTTGGGGTCCTCTTAGACCCACAGCTGCTGGACTGCAGATGGTATTTGTGATTTCTAACCTGCGGTGCTCTAGGCAGCATCCTGAAACTGTGACTTAGGCTTGTCAGGACCATCTCATAAAAACTACAGAGGACCTTGAACAGAATTCCTTTTTTAATTTCCCATTTCTTTTTCCATCTTTCACTCTCTTAAGTGACCAAAGCGAGAAGGTTCAGTTGGTTTGTTTCTCTTGGCAGCACTATGTCTGGTACAGGTGGAATGAAAAGGTAGTTAAGTGTTAAGTCAGAAGGAGAGGGGAAGTGCACTCTACACCCCCCAGGGCTGTCCTTCTCCCTCGGGATGCTTGCCAGGCAGGATGTGGATGACACTTTGACTTCACAAAAGCACTCCAGAGCATCCTTCGGGGGGGCCGAGCTTTTTGCAGCTTCTTTTTGACATTTTCCTGTCCCATCCTGCTCCCACACATGTGCTTGTTGACTTCATGAGCCCCTCACTCAGCAAGAGTGATGTGCCAGTACCTTTAGCTCTTGAATCCTGCTAATACATGAGAGATTTTCTCTGAGTGCCTTCACAGGAAGGTGTCAAGCAAACCGTATTTCTTCCAATGCTCCCTGTCTTTTAATGAAAACACAGCCATTCCTCTAACGTTACGTGATGCTTTGTTTTATACAGATTACATTAAAATGCTCAGTTACAAGGTTATTACAGTTTATAATCCCCTGCAACTCCATTATGAATCCTCTTGTGGTAACAAGTACCTGGCTGTCACATATGCAAATGCCTTATCTCATGACAGCAACTGGGCACAGAGGGTGCCCTTTGCTGAATGCTTCAAGGTATGTGCTGAGACTGCTTGTTTCTTTTTTTGTGTGAGTTTATCCCAAAAGGAACCTGCCCTCCAAGAAGTCAATAATGCTTCTATATTTAGATACAGGTATAGATATAGTGTTTCTTACTGGTTTTCTTGTCTGTGCCAACACAAATTCCAACCAGAGGAGTTATTGAAGCAGGAAGATAAATTTTGATCAAGTGCTACCAGAAACACCGAATTACTCTAAATCTGTAGGATATCATGTTGTACATGTGATTTGCCTCACCTGTGATGATCAGCAGCAGCTGCTTTTGCATCTTAAAAACAAAAAAATCACAATTCTTTGTGGTTTCCTGCAGTACTTCTAGGTACTTGGAAATGTGCAGTGAGCAGATGGGGCTTTATTTTACTGCCTCCCAGCTGAGGGGATCAGCTCCTATTGCCAGCAGTAAGTTAAAGAGATGAATTTTTTTAAAAACTGTCCAGCCTAATCATGGGACTTCAGTCACCTCGATCATCCTTCTGCCTACACTTCTCTTCTTCTAATGATAGGGGATTTTCCTCTTTCTGCAGCACTGGGGAAAAACTGCAAATTCTGAAAACTGCCACTTGTCCTTGCTATAGAAGTAATTAAGGAACTTGCTGTATTAACATGCAGAAAGTGAAGCCAGATTGCATTCTCTGCTGAGACCCTGGGGGAGAGATACTCAGGCTTCATCATAGGAACACGTGGCCTTCGTGTGGGCTAATTGAAATGTCATAAGCTGTGCATCAGTTAACATGTTCAGATACATCTCCATTATGAAATCCACAGCTGATGAGGCAGCTTTCTTCGGACAAAATCCTGGCCTTGCTGCAAGGCCTTTCACTTCGGAAGTGAGAGCAAATGGGAAAGAATGTTAAAAAAGGGGGAAAGCAGGGGGGAAAAAAAAGTGAGGGTCTAATTGAAGTTAGAAATGATTTTATTTTAGAGAATGTTTTCTTAACTGAGGGCTGCAACCCTCCCCTTCAGCATTTTGGACTGAATTACTCTTGGTAGAGATAAGCTCCATTAGTGCTGTCATTTCCAAGGAGGCTTTTTCCTGTCTGTTACTCTCTGTTCCTCCCCCAAACTCAGAAACAGTGATGGAAACAATAACCAGGGGCCAGAGCAGGCCATGAGGATGTGCTTTTTATTGCTCTGCTAGTGTGGGCATTGTAGAAAATTGGTATTTTGTGTGTGCCTCTCTTCACAAGGCGTGTTTCGATTACAGGCTCCTGGTGCCTCAGCTTGGCGCCTGGCTGCAAGCTCTGTTGTCTTAAGCAGGGTCATGAACTTATTTTTGTTTCTTGCTGGCTGTTATCTGGGAACAAGTCAGGGGCCTTGGCCATGTTGTGTTGGGCAGGCTGCCCCAAGGGCAGTTTTGGCACTGCCATGAGAGGATCTGAGCATGTGTGTGTGCACAGCACTGAGTCTGGCTTCCCAAGCCCATGAAGCTGTGTTGCACACTCTTACCAGGAAGGCAACTTGGGAAGCAGCAAATACCGAAGTGGCTGAAATAGTTTCCTCTGTGCTTCCCTAGCAGGTAGGGAAGCAGTGCTACAGACAGATGTACAGTCAAGATGTGAGTAGGACAAGCTGTTGTTTGGTGTGATAACCCCAGTGTGTGTTTGCACAGCGCTGACTGACACAGGCAGGGACATGGTGCTGGAATGCTCCTTGGAGTGGTTTGAGCAAAGAGCCTATCTGCTTGGCACGGGTGAAGATGCAGGTTTCCTCAGACTCTCCCAAGGGCACTGGCCATCTTTGGACCTGCCTTTGAGAGAAACAGCATGTGGCTCCCCAGCACCTGCCAATGGGCAAAACTGCATCTGCAGCGCAGTGTGCTGTGGTTCCTTAGGCTGAGGCTGGCCTCCTCCATGCATGGCCATGCATGCTGCCCAAAAAGCCTCATGTGCTTGGGAATAACAGTTCATACCTGGATCTTGCCCTTTTCTCTCTTCCTCAGCCACTCTGCCAGGAGCAGCTGCAGTTTCACCTTCCCTCAGCCTTGCAGTGTGCCTGCAAGGTGGGCAAGTGCTGCTGTACTGATGGTTCAGCAGGCAGGTAGTTTGGGAGTGGCTTAGCCAAAGTGACAGAGGACTCTGTAGTGAAGTTTAAGATGGGTCTCAGGAGCAAGTGCTCACTTATTCTTTTTTTCATTGTGATTTTAATGACTGCTTGTCACAATATATATTTGCAAAACAAAAAGCATGAGTCAATATACCACAACCTGAGACCATGCAGGTGGTGTTCTGCTTCAGATGTACTCACTCAGGAATAAAAACCTCTTCAGAGTATTAATATGCTTAAAGTGGATTTAAAGAAAAGGTAAGAGAGTTGTGAATTAAATATTGATCCTGGCATTTCATTGTTGAATTGCAGGCATTCAGTTGCCTGTGGATTATTCTGCCATCAAATCATAGCAGCTAGAGATGGAAAAGCTGTACAGTTATCCCATTCATCTCCTTGGCAATGGAAGAGTGTTCTCCACAGTACATTTTTGTAGCGGCTGAAGTTGATTTCTTAATTCCAATTACTGACAGTCTACTAATTACTTAGGCTGTATTCCAATTTTTGTCAGCCCTCCCATCATGTTAACTTTTTATATAGAGGTCTGCCCTGCCTTCTGGATAGGGATCATATGAGTTGCTTTGAATAGGAACTTGTAAAATATTTTTTTTTCTTTTCAGTTTCATTTCTGACTACATGTGTTCTTGATCCACCTGCACTTTATAACATAAACAAGCCAACTAAAATGCCTCCAAGTGAGTAATTTAGGGAGATCAGGCATATCAGTATTTCCCAGCCATGATTATTTTCCTTTCAATGTGTCCACATCACTAACCTCCGGTGGATGGCTTTCTGATTTTTTTATACTTCTGTCATAGTTTTGATTTGCCAATTTAAATATACTCATTTTCTGTTGTGAGACAGAATCAGGAGCAAAAGCAAGGCAGGCCTAAAACTTAAAAGGGTATAAAAAGAAATTTATTAACTACACAAAGAAAAAGAAAACAGTAAATTCAGAATAAGATCTTCAGACCTCTCCCTCCTCCCTCTCCCAACCTTCGTAACAACAAAACAAATATACAAAAACTACTTCAGTCAGTTCCCAACTTAATAGTCCTTTTAAGTTCACTTCGGAGAGAGAAGTTTCCTCTTGTCAGGCCATAGGGACTTCTCCACAAGGAGGGAAAAAAACAGTTCTCTCGTGGCTTCACTTTAACGATTTGCATCCGCCCAAAAAAACTTACAGGTCGTGAAGCTCCTCCCATCTTCACAGCTTTCCCAAAGCTGCACTTATGGGCCATGTTAAACTCATGGGGTATTACTTTTAAGAATGAACTGTTCCAAA
>VZTT01066851.1:87649-113347 GCA_013400855.1 Buphagus erythrorhynchus
CCTCCGAAGCTGCTCCGAGCCAGCAGCAGGAGCCGGGCCCGCCAGAGCCACGGGCTCACAGAGGAGGAAGCAGGGCTAAGGTTTTATCAACGAGCCTTTCCTCCCCCCGGCCATCGGGTCCCCTGGTTTGCAAACGGGGCCCAGCGGCCTCCCGAGCCCCCCCATGGGAGGGAGCCCTGGCCGGTATTACCTGCTCAGCCACTGGAAATAAAAGAGACCTTTTTCCCGGGGTACCTCCTTCAAAATGTGTGTTCACGGCGCGAACTAACTTTCTCCAATTGGTTTCTCAGGCTGTCAATAACCAAACCAGCCTCCAATTGGTCCCATCAACTCACAGAGGAAGTTCTCAAAGAGAAAAACCTCTCTGACTCTGCCCTCCCCCAGGTGTGACCAGCACAACTTCTAATTAAATTAAAGCAAAATATCTCTGCCAAAGTCTCTAGCATTCACATAATTTCCATCCCTGCCATTATTCTTCAGCAATCCTTAGTTACAGAAATTAGCCCTGATGAAAAGAAAATATTAGCTTTGTGTTACTGGTAAACTCACACCTTGGCCCTTCAGCATCTTCTCTATTCTTAAAACTGCCTTGTTTTACCCCAGGCCATTTTACTGTGGTAAAAAGTTAGGTGTATGCTGGCAAACACCAGAGGGCAGGGGGCAGTTTTCTTACTGCCCAAATTTTTTTAAATCGTTTATTTATTCACTGCTTCATTTTTTTGGCCAGTGAATGTGTATGAGCAAGGGTTTCTTGATGGGACTGGACAGCCAGAAATATACCAGATGGAAAGGTTGGCAGAGACAAGGGTCATGGGAGTGTGAGGATGAGTCTGTGAAGTTTATTTTAAAAAGAAAGTGATGGTGATTGAGCTGAGGGGTAAAGGCTGGTGTGGGTCTGGGGAGAAGATGAAATGTTTGAAGGTGGATAAAAGGACTTTTCTTTTGTGTGTATGTGCACTACAGAAGCAAGTAGCAGCAGACTGGAATATGCTCAGCATCCCTGAGTGCTGCTGGGCTGTGTCCAGCACCATGAGGGGACAGCAGGTACTGAGGGGCTGGTGGGCTGCCTGTGCCCATCGATCTCAGCCATCCCTGGAGGTGATGTGAGTGAAAGGAGAGCCTTGTGGCTTATAGCAGCATCAGAAAATTTCCAAAGAGACCATAGTGAAGAGGCTTAATTTTGACAGGTGAAGGTACAGAAGTCCCAGATGAAAAACATCAGGTAAATGACTGTCATTTTCAACCACATCTCCAGCAAATAGTTTTGTGAGGGAAGACTTCCAAGCACAAAGAAAGGAATTTGACTCTTGATGTGGATTGCAGCCAGAAAGCAGTCAGTAAAAGAAAGTCCAGTTTTAGAAGAATTTTGCAGACGACGGACAACCATGTGACATCAAGTCTATTAGACCTCCAGGCACATGAAATTAGAGAATTCTGCTCAGTCATGAGATGACACAGAGATATGTTAAGCTTTTGGCCTGAGAGCTTATAAAATGGCTTAGAGCCCTGGCTTTGCTTTTACTTTGAACATCTCAATTGAGAGCTGAGTGAAAGAATAGCTGGAGAACAGGCAGGCTGAAAATAAGCCTGTGCAGCAGAGCTGCTTCTTTGAAGGTGCATGGCCTTTCGCTGCCCCACAGCTTCAGCATCTGAGGCTCATCAAGTTTTTAACCTGACAAAATGAACTAGGCAAAGGGAAAGGAGAATGCACAAAGGGAAATTGTTACATCTGTCTCCAGTTTAAGCTGAATCTTGAGTTCAGGTTACAGAATAAAATAAGGTTCACAGGAGTTATTTTAATATTTCAGGAACCACTATCAAGACCATGCTTGTGCTTATGACTGGCTGTGTAGAATAACCTACAGGAAGCATTATTAGCACTGGAGAATGCACAGTCTGAGACAGGGATGCTGTGTGTAAGCTCAGAGTGTAATATTAAAAGGAGCTACTCCCTCCCATGATAGTTGTTTGTGAAACAAATGTATTGTCAGTTATTGTAGCTATGCTATGTAACCTCCAAAACAATTGCTACCATCACCTCCAAACAATAGTTTGTGGATTTTTAATCTTCTATTTGATGGTTCACATGGCTATTCTCTCAAAATGTGAATTGTGTCTGTATTACAGATGGCTGTCTAAAGCGAGAAATCATCCTGCTTTTTTCTGCTTACCTCACATTGGTGTATTGCTTATGGCACTTGCACTTGACTGTTCTTAACCTCAGCATGTCCTGTACATTTCTGTCCCCTGCAGTGTGAGCCTGAAATGAAAATATTATAAGATTATGTGGGGTGGTATGTGTCCCATGGGTCTCATACCTTAAGCTGTTATCTTTGGATATAAAATTTTTGCTTGAATAGCATATAATTTTATACTTACAACTATGTCATTTTATCATTAAGAACTGCTTATATTTAGCAGATTTTAAAAATCCAACTACTTTCATTAATTTTCATGCCAATGCTGATGTAAGATACTTGTGTTTGAACAGATGAAAAAAATTAATACAAAGAAGGGATCAAACATCTTTCTGTGTTCTCACAGGACAAGGCTGAGTGGGCTGAGATTAAAGGAAAAGAGATTCAGGTAGGTCTCCTGAAAATCTTTAAATGAGATAAACAATTAGGCACAGGGTAAGTTGCCTAGAGAAGTGGTCAAGTCTGTACTGATAAGCTTTGAAAACTCATTAGGTACATGTTATAAGCATGATTCCTGTTGAGTGGAAATTGCCTGCCAGCTGAAGGACTATGACTGTTTTCAGTGATTCCCAAGATTCAGGGAAGAAAGAATGCAGGGCTTGCACCAGTTCCTAGTGTTCTGCCTGGATTTATCTCTCCTTGTGCAGGCTGGGTTGTAGCATTAAAGGTCTATAAGCACCCAAAACATTGCTGTATTTGTGGCAGTGCAGTAATTTGGAAATGCAACATAATTGCAAAGAAAGGTCAATGATCTTATTGGGAGTTAAGTGGGAAGATTTATGGTCTGGAAGGAAGTAAGTTTTTGGCAAAAAAAAGTAGTCAAGTTCAGCAAAGCAGAAAGGGACGTTGGAACTCCTTTTTCAATGACGGGGGGGAATATAGAACCACGCAGTGTGGTTCACAACTCTTCCATCCACTTGGCATGAAGCTTCTTTAGAAAGCAATCAACTTCTATCATGGATGGCACATTTTAATGATGGGAAGAAGGAATTACAGAACTCTGGCAGCTCTTCTCCCAGTAGATGTTGCCATGAAGGCAGGTCTGGAAAGAGAAGTAGAGAAGGAGGTGATCTCTATTTCCTTTGACTTTCTGAGATTAGTTATTTCAATCAGAAATATTGAAGATGTTGTTCTGGTGCTTTTGTTAAGAGTGCTTTGGGACAAATGCTGGTAATCACTGATGTCCCATTTGGTAGGTAGGAAGACTTTCCAGCAGCCCAAATGCAGCAGTGCCATCCTATGAGCCTGGACACTGAACTGCTCTGAGTGATTACTTGCTTTCAGTTGGGCTGTGGAACTGCTCACTGATCCACACTGCATAGGTAATAAATATGTGTGGAAAAGAATGGGAAACCAACCACGGAAAAATATACTTTAAAACGCTTTATGGTTTTTCCATCCATCTTTTCATCCAAAGGAAAGTTTCCTGCAGAGTCAGTGTTATGCTGTCAGTTGAGGAAACTGAGGGAGCATGCCTGTGTGTGTGCTTATTTTAAAAACAGCCATCCTCTTTCCCAGGTGAAACAGGAGATGTGTTTCCTTCCCTGCTGCACACAGTTCTGACTGATTGATGATGCATGCTCAGGAAGAAAATAAATGCTTGTCCAAAAATTATGTCCCATATCTTTGAGAGGAACAAGCTGTATTATTTTTTCTCTTGATTCCTAGAGTTGAAAACTCTGCTTTTACCCTTAAATGGTAAGAGATGGCTGTGTTTGATGAAGGTTTTTTGAACTGCCTAAATGGTCAGGTGTCAGAGATCTATAGGCAGCTGGTGTTTGTTTAGTAAATGATGTCTCTGTTATTGTAGTAAAAGAAAGACCTCAGTGGGCTGTAAGTACACTCTGTTCCCTTGCATGATACCTTTGTCCAAATGTATGTTTCAGACCTTTGATTGTTTGCTCTCAAATTTCTTTCTTCTTTATTACATTTCCCCTTCCTTCTCTCCCACCAGGTTATTACACTGTAATAAGACCAATCCAAGTAATTCACGTAATAACCCTGTCAGAAGGAAGCAGAATTTTCTCTATACAACAGTTGCCATTGCAATCTTATTTGTTGTTGTTTGCCTACCATCAATGCTCCTCTGTAACTTGAATGATGTGACAAAGACAACAATTAACATGTATTTTGTGTATACCACTACTGCAAAATGCTCCTATCTAGCCACAACATGAAATTGTGAATTGGAATAAATAATCTATTTTCTGAAGTTGATGGCATGTCTGCACTGTGGAGGGTTAGAAAAGGAACTCTGTCGTTTAGAGAGTACCTGGGATTTTGTTATCAGATGAGTGGCCAGATGAGAACTTTAACAGCTGACTCTTTCCTGCCTGTCTCTTCTCATTTTATTCCTATGATGCTGCTGTTGTAGATGTAGAGGAATTTTAGGTAATTTACAGGATCAGTAGAGAGTCACCAAGATCCCAAAGCTCACCAGATATTCATTTGAATAGGAAAAAATGGCTTTGGAGAACCAATTTTTGTTGAACTGCATCTCCTATATAAGAGCTCACCTTGTTCCATGTTTCACATACACTGATGTAATTACAAAAATAACTTGTCCTGTGGTGTTTTGACCATTTTATTTCTGGTTCTGTTTCATACTCTGGTAGGTAGAGGTGGGGATTTGGTGCAAGGCCTGGAAAATGCACCAGTGGGACTTCTGCAGGACCTAACCTTTCCTTGTCTGGCATATTGCATGGTCATTATTATCTCATGTCAGCTGGGTTGTTTCCTCTCTTTTACTTCTCCCATAACCCAAAGCTGCCAGTCTGCCCATCTGGAAGTGCTAGTGTGGTGTAGCTGAGAATAGAGTGCTTTGTACACACCTGACATACAGGTGGCTTTGGGTTTTAACTTGGAGTCAAGTCCATCCTGAATCTGAAAGCATCTGAATCCAGGAGGAGTGTGTATTTGAAAGAGGAAAGGAAATTGTGAATTCTTTGAACCTTGGAGAGATCAATCAGTTCATCAAACTCTGAGTCTAAGCTTTCCAAATAGGAGCACTCTGCCCTTAACTCTTTATGCAGTAAATCTGAACATCTGATATTTCACTTCTGATGAGTCATTGGCAGAAAGCCCAGGAATGCAGAGCCTTGAACTGTCCTACAATTAACATTTCAAAGTCTCCAGATCTGTGAGTGGGAATTCAGTGTCCCATAGGATCCAGGCACACCCTGTGGCCAGGTTTGCGTCTGACTATGATTTAACAAATAGACTTAAGATTTCAAAATTCCCTTAAGATTAAAAGTTGGATTGAGTTGCTGGAGGAAGTCCTTCCCTTGTAGACAGAGAGTTAAATTTATGTTCCTCACCAAAAGATCACAAGGACAAAGAAGGGTGACATCGCAGGTTCTCGTATTCTTCTGAAAGAACAGTCATTTGTTCAGCGTGGAGGAGAAACATGACCTCCTTTCAATATTATTTTTTTCTCTTCAAGCATAACTGGCCGAATTAGAACTCAGTAAATCTGTCCTGGTAATGATGCAAATGTGTGAAATTGCAGATCTCTTTCAAAAACCTTTTGCTCTTTTTTGTTTCCAGTTGTCAAGCTGCTGATTTCAAGTAACCCCTTGCCCTGAAGCAACACTTTATTGGGAAAAAAACCCCAAAACTTTCCTTTTTTCGTGACTTTACTTTTCATTCCCCTCATTGATACTCCAAAGATGAATCTCTGAGTGAGCCGAATAATTGGAATCTTCAGGGTATGAATTGTTCATTTTCCACTAAATATGAAACCCATCATGCTGAACTGTGAATACAGCAGGATACACTTAGCAGGTGTATGAAAATGAAAATAAAAGGATGCTGATTGAAAGGAGAAGGAAAAAAGAATCATGAAAGTGACATTTCTTTAACTCATCCAAAATATACAAAACTATTTTAACTGCTTTCATAACAGATACCGTGTAAAGAGACCCAATTAATTTTATCTTCATGCTGCTGTACAATCTGTATAGTTCTTTTGGTCACCTAAATGTCTGAGGTACATTATATTTTTCAGACAGACTTTACTCCTTGGTAAAAGAAATCACATCTTATCTCTTTTCTCCTTATCTATGGATTGATCTGTCTGTGAACAGTCCAAATCTTAGCAGGGAAAGAAGTGTAGGTAATAGCAACCCAGTAAGTTCTGGAAGGAACCTTAAAGAGAGAGCATATATGCATCAAACAGAGATTTGTGTCTAAATAGAGGAGTACATACTGTGTGAATGTAATATCTGATCGTGTTTAAAAGTATAATGTCTTCTAACTTGGTATATTGAAGCAAAGAAGTGCAAGAGTGTCCCTATCGTTTCCATCAGGCAAATGGAAGGAATGCTGACTATATCTAATGAAACCCCAATTCCTAAACAAACTAAATGTATAGTTACAGGAAACCAAATCAGTTTCTACAATTCCTTAAGCCAGACCCACTTTTGGTTCCTGCTACTGGAAAACAGCAACAGGGGATTTGTCCAAGACCCTTAAACGAAAGTGCTGGTTTAGTTGAGCAGTGGGCAGTAGCAGAACATTTCTGAAAATTCTCTGCAGAAATACAGGATGGGAAGGTCAAGCTGCTCTCCAGTTTTAGGAATAGGTACCTTGGTTCCTTTGCAGAACTAGAGACAGAAATTCCTTGCGTTTTCATCATAGTCTTCACTTAAGCCTACAGTAAATGTTACAGGGTCAGTATGCCTGAGCTGAATGGTTTGATCTGCAAGGATGCTGGAGAGGGAAAAAAGCCACCGTGGACTGGATTTTGCTTATAGCAACATTGACAAGATAGCAAGTATGTGCTCTGAGATTTGTTCTCCAGAAACTATGAAGAAGGGGGATGAAACTAAGAAGAGGGTAGATTGATTTCATAATTAAATGTGAAACTGCCTCTTCTTCTAGTTTCATTGTCAGTTCAGAACCCAGCCCTAGTTTGAAGAGTTGTTTTCTCTGATTTACAAGGCTTTCAGAAAGGTTTGGTGCAGTGTTGGGTAATCTCGTGCCAAATCTAGTGCAAACTCTATACAGGGGTCTGGGTAAATCTGGATTAGTGTGTTTCATGCATATAGTGTAGAGAAATCAGCAAATTGCTTACAGTTGTTTTCTCCCTATAGGCTGATCCAGAGAGGAGCTACAGCCATATACAACCAAATTTTCTGGGATCTCCAAATGCTGACTTTGGTATATGGGCCTACATTTTTTTTGCAATCCCCAAAGAACCCGGCATTGTTGTTTCATTTGAATATAAGTCACAGTGTAAAACCTGTTAATCTCTTGCAAAGTAAAAGCATGAAAATTAGTCTTGTAATATTCACTGAACTGAGTTTCTGAATCCAGAGACCATGCTAAGATCACCTTTGGGAGAAAGTCTATAATGTGACCATTTGACATTCTGTAAGTGGGAGAACCATCTGCATTTGAATGTGGACAAAGTAAATGGCCATAGAAAAGGGGAAAGTGTCACAACGTTCAGTGACTGCAGATTTCAATGGCACCTTTACATTCAGATGAGAACCAGGAGGGAGTTGAGACCTGATCTGGAGCACTGTTTGTTCTCCAGTTTGCTGCCCACATAGCCTCACCTCCCCTTGCCCCTTTCTCCCAGCAGATCACTGAAGTACAGGCAAGTTTGCTTCAAGGGCTTGTTTTTGAAGATTTCAGCATCTTCTCCAGTCTAGCCTGATAATGACACAGTGGGTGTGTATTTGTTACAACGTGGGTGGGAAGCCTTTTGGAATATAGGACAGAGAGCCTGCCCTGCATTACAGGTGGGGTTTTTTCATTTAACAAATGTTCATTTATCAAGCTGCTGATGAGAAAGAAACCCAGCTATTTCTGCCTGTGTGCCTGCAAGGATATAAAAAACACCTTTAAACGTATAAACAGACTTGAAACCCCATAGGATTTAAAGGCAGATGTGAGGCATGTGCAAGCTTTTAGAAAGATAAGTAGTTAGCTTTGTCCTTATTGTGTTTTTACTGATTCTATAAAACATTGTAAAGTAGGGATTTAAAAATGCTTCCTTCTATAAAATTATTCCTCTCTCTGCATTCATCTTTGCATGGTCTGCACATTTCAGGAGAGTTTATTATGCAATACTGGATTTGGATAGTGCTTTTTCTTTTCATTTTTTTAAGTCATTTCCTTGGCAGTGATTATACTTAACATTAAGTATAAACTTAACTGCCCAAACTAATAGGCAGAGTGAATGTCATTGACCCTTATTCCCTTCACTTTACCAGTCCAAGAGTAACCGTGAAGTTAAAGTACTTATGTTGGTCTGAACTTGGCATCAGAGGCTTATCCCTGTTGAAAATGATCCTTTGTGTGTTTCTTTTAATTCAGACAGTGATTTTAGGCTTTTGCTTACAATACACATACACACAACTACTTGAAGCATCATACCTACTTTTTGTGTCCTCTAGTGACTTTATTTATGATATAACTATGAAAAAAGCCCTAGGCTGGTTCCTCTTTGAGGCTATGACTTTGATCATAGGATATTGCATTGAACTTTACTTTAGAGACTTACAAGAACAAAAGTCAAGAAAATTTAGAACAGCAGGGTGGGCCTTTCTATTCAGAAGCAGATTATCTTTAATCCTCTTCCCTTCCTTTTGCCTGATGTGATATTCACATACAGGCATCCATGTGTACACAACTACTTGTACAGTTTAAGTTTCTCTTGCCCTCCCTCAGAGCCAGAAGCATAAATCTTGTTTCTCAAATAAAGGCATTTCAAGCACAAAGTTATAAAAATATTCTCGATGTTTCTGCGTGGGGTATGTCACTGGCAGTAGGAAGCATTTATCTTCCCTGTCATTTAGTTTCCTTGCTGAAGTCTCTAGGGACAGCAACATTTGGTTTTCTTGAAATTTTCAAAAAGGACAGGCAAATAATATCTTTCGCTGCTGGGCTTTCCCCGGCTTAGCTCTGCTGAGGGTGTCTTGCAGGGACAGTTACCCTGCACCACTGCCAGAGTTTCAGTGGTCATTGTTATTGCAGCATTTGTCCCTTTCCTGACAAATCACATTATTCCCCTGGCTGAGGACCATTAGTGGACCCAGGGGAGCTGGGAGGAGATGGCAGCTGGCAGCTTGCCCCTGGGCAGGGACAGTGTGAGAGGAGTGAGCACAAGAAGGTCAGCAGGAGCCTGTTTGGTACTGTGCTGTACCTCTGAGCTGACAGCTACGCAGTTCTGTGCTTGATACCCCTGCCCTGCCTGGGGCTTGCTTCTGTCTTAGCTTTGAGTGCTGCACCCACTGCCCTCCCTACCCTTTCTCCCATGAGGGAGTGGGCCTTTTCCATGAGCTTGGAAAAATCACCTGGAAATCACACCATTTTGATAAAATACCACCTTCTTTGGATTTTTTTTGGTTTTTTTCACTTGCTAGTTGGGTCAGTTTCAGCTTTGGCTTCCCTGGCAGCACATCCAGGGAGGATAGCCAATGTCATGGTGTAGCTGGAATTTGGAGATCTGCAGTGTGAAAAACAGCCAGAGCTTTTCCAAGCCCTGTGTCAGGCACTGCACAAGCAGCAGTCGGGCACAGTCAGTGTGGGACATCCCTGAGGCTGAGAAAGCAAATCCATCCTTGCTGCTGCTCATTACATTAAATGGCTCTATGCTAGGTGGTAGTTCTCTCTTTGAGAAACGAACAGGAGGAGGATAGGAAAGTATTAAGACATCAATAACTAAAGCCTTATCTTGACTTGAAATTCTTCCCCTGTTTTATTCTTGATCCCACACATTGTGCAGAAAAATTCCCAAAGAGACTGGTTTGTAATTCTCACCAGTCTTTATGCAAACATCTGTGTTTTCTGCATCCTAGGAGTGATGTGGCTCTCCATGTGTCCTGCTAAAGCCTTATTAATTCATGTGTTTCTTTCCTAATATGGATGTTCCCAATTCACTTTTTGACATATAGTGCATCTTCATTTCTCTCTATTTATTTCCTACTATATAGATATTTTTGTTAACCTTAATAGCCTGTTTGGAAGACATGGAAGGAGATGGTGGTGCTTTGAGAGGTAAACACAAAAGAGTGTCTGGTCTTTGTTCATATTACAAATACTGGAGAAAGCTGGTATTTTATCATTGGTAGAGTCCTTCCTGTTTGCTTTCTTTCCCCAGAAATCTTCTCCCCAGAAGGGGCATGTGCATGGTGCTCCTTTCCTGTGTTGCACCTTCATATGGCATGCACTTTGTGACAAGCTGATTGAACTTGCTCCTCACTTCAGTTTAGCATCTAGACTTCTAAGCACAGCTGTATTGGTAATTGCTACCATTGGAAAACAGATGCTTTGCTCTCCCAGTGAGGCAGGCAATTTGCTGGATGTTCTTGCTCTCTAGGAATTTTTAGATTTTGTTGGTATTTGTTTGTAGTATTTCCATTTGCTGTGGACAAAAATGGATATGTTAGCACACCAGTCTTGTGCAAATTTCTGCTGTTAGAATTTATGTAGAGTCTAGGTGGAAGCAAATGAATCAAAGTGGTTAAAGAGTTTATGTGTAGCAAGATTCTTTCAGTTCTCTTTCTACCTTTGCTGCAGACAATCTGCTGCTTTATACAGATGCTTCGCTGGGAATCTCAGTACCTTGCAGTAATGATCACTGCATATAATCAGCCTCTGTCTACAGCAGAAGAATTACTGCAGCTGGATACCACAGTTTATCCCCACTGGGAGCCCAGATGAGGTGTGTTAGCAGAACTGCACAGCCAACACGGTGGCATTAAGCACCATCCTGAACTGTGGCATCAGGGATGCTGCCGTGCTTGGTAGGGCAGTGGTTGCCAGCCATCTGCAGAGTCTCCACTGCTGTTAACAGTGCAGGCAATGAATTTCAAAAATACTCCTTTCAGGGACCATAGCCATGCATTATGGTTGTATTTACCTGTGGAGATCTCCTGCTCACAGGAGGAGTGTTGGCATTAGTGGCAGTGCTCAAATCTCCTGTACTGTTTTACTGAACAGAGCAGGGACCTTTGTTTTAGCATGCCTAAAAACAAATGCTGTCTTCTTAACACTGGGGTGTAAAGCTAATTTGTTGAGGAAGTGCACAATTTAAAGTTACTGCTCTTATAAAAAAGCCACATTACACTCTAAACAATGTGAGCTTTGTATTTGCTTTGCTGGTTCCTGGGTGGGTTTAATCATATGCAGCTAAGCTTTAAAAGTACTGATCAGTTCTGGGATTTGGGAGGATGCCTTGATGGCATCCCCAAACTTCCTTAGCATACAACCAGAGATCATGGAGGCAGAGGAAGAGCTGTAAGCTAGCAGCAAACACTAGGTCCTTATGGAAGCTCCTGTGCAGGCAGAGATGAAGCAACTCTGAGCTGCCAGTTCATAAGAGCCCCTTGACAGGAGAGGATAAGAGGGACTTTTTGAGCAAACACTAGGACTTACACTTCTGAGAGCTGGTTTAACAGTGCTTTAACCTTACATAGATGTTTGTACAGCACCTGTGAGTTAAGATCTTGATCCTAATAGAAAGTATAAGTAGAATATAATGTTACTTACTGGTTGCTGGTTCGGGGGAATAAAACAAAATGATAGAAACAGAGGCTAGGATAGAGAGTGAACTTTTAATTTGTTTTTCTCATATAATGTTGGTTAATTTGTGTATCCAGTTGGTCTCATGAACCTTAATGGGACTGTTTGTGGGAATAAATAGTCTAGTTTTTAATCCCTCAGGTTTTCCTAATAGCATCATTATGTCACTTAAAGCATGAGCAGCATTTATCTTGATGACCTCTTGTTATTTGAGATCAAAGTCAGATAAGAGTTGAAAATTAATTCAACCCAGCAATCTCATTAAAAAACTGTCTACAATATGACTTTCACAGCAGAGTCATTCTGAAGGTTTAATTTTGGTCCTTTCCTTCCATAAATCCCTTTCTTGGCTTGGGGCACTAATTACAACTTTTATCAAGAGTCCTGTCCTCAGAATGCCTGTGCATATGTCTGTGTCTTGTGGCATCACCAGAGTCACCAAATGGGAAATGAATCAAATTACAAAGACCTAAAGATCTAGAGAATTCTAGCCTTGAGTAAGATAAAATACCTACCTACATCAAGGTGAGCTGTGAAGGTTTGATAGACACATGAAAAATTCCTATTAGTGCTAAAGTATTACTGGAATTAGGTCATGCTCCAGTGTAATTTTCCTAAAGATAGGGATGTGATATTTATATCAGAAAGACGTGTGAATCTGTGTGAGGTGAAAGTGTACTAATTTCAGAGTTGCTTTCAAAAATATTTTTCTAACCTCTGGCTTTTTTGAGGGGTCTCATGAGCCTGTCTAGGGCTGGTACCTCAGAGGAGCCCTCATTTTGTTTTCTAGTTCAGATTTACTATAACATATGGCTATGATGGTGGTGAGAATCACATTTTGTGGAATAAATTCCAGAGACAGAAAAAAAAATCAGCTTTTTTTGAGGTTAAGGGTTTCTTCCAATGAGGACCATTTATCACAGGGATTGGTAACAGAGGAAACAAAACCAGCAAAAAACTAAGATGCTGCTTTAGTCTCTTGAATACATCCAGAAAATTTCCCTATTAGTCACCTCCCTCTTAATGGGTAAATCTTACTGCTCAAAAAAAGGTATTCAAAATATTATGTAGAATAAACTCAAAGTATTTTCTCCCTAAGTTATTAACTGAAACTCAAAGTATTTTCTCCCTAATTATTAACTGTTGCCAACCCAGTGCAGGCATGAGTTGTAAGAGAGAACATCTCAAATTACATGAGATATCTACAGTTAGGAACTGATTTAAGCCCTTTGTATGGTGATGGCAGTATAATTAATTCATACTAGGTAATAAAATATGCATAAGTAATTCATACTGTAATGAAAGTGACTTTCTTGTGTAGTGTTAGAAAGACATGGTACTGAAAAAGACTGCAAGATTTCCTACTATGTGTTCACACATATACAGGATATCTAAAAATATTTTAAACTTCTTCTTGCATTGGGCATATCATCTAAAGCAAAAGAAGCAAAGTTGCATTACATATATAATTGACCTCAGCCTTGAAAGCTGTGTTAAAGATGGAAATTCTTCTGAAGATCAATTTGTAAGCTTATGGTATGCTCATCAGCAACCATTTAATGAGAATTGGGAAGATCTGTGTAGGCAAAGGGAAATAACAAGCTGAACTTCATGGAGCCACAGAATTCTGCAGGTCTCTCAAGATATTAGGCACTAATCAGAGAAGAAAAGAATGTTGCATATTCTTTTCAATATTTTTTTTTCCTTGGTCTTTGCTACTGAGTATAATGGATAAATTTGGAACAGGGGAATTCCAGAGAGTAAAGGTGCTGTGCTCCCTTTGACAGATATTTAAAAAAAAAAAACAAAACAATCTCTCTCTATATATCCATATATACATATATGCACATTCATGTGTGTAAAATGGAAAAACTCAGGAAATTAAATGTCAGTAAATCTTAGGGACCAGATGGCATTCATCTGAGGTTTCAAAAAAAATGCAGAGCAGGATTACTATAAAAATATGTATAGATTGTCACTGAAAACAACCTCATCTATCAAATGAGAACAGTTGCCAATTGAAAAGATTTTTTTAAAGACAAGAATAGCAGCAATAATTATATTGTGACCTGTGAATTTAATCTTCCATGGTAGGATAATAAATGTATTCTGTTATAATAAATTAATATACTATTTCTTTTGATATCCTACCATCTTTGACAGGTTTAACAAAAATATTTAAAACAATGTAGAAAAAACCCATGTGTTGTTACAACATAGATATAACTAATTATTTTTTTTAAATGTCTTTTTATGGATCTTTCTACACAATCTGTTAATGAAATTTGTTAGCAAGAGGGTGAGAGTAAAGTTAGATCTGTTCAGAGATTAGGAGAAGAAATTAGATTACCTAAATTACAGATAGGAAAAAAAGAAAAGACTAATATCTATGCCCCAGCACAGGAGGAGTTGTTATGATGTAGCCACAGAGTTCAGACCTAGAGGGAGTGTCGTTAAGCATATTGAGAGTGTGAGGAAAGAGGTGACTGCTGGCACAATAGGAGCTTGTTTGTGCAGCTATGCAGTACATTTAAAATCCCTTAGAAAGCTGGAAACCTGGGCAATGGACTTCAGGATAGGGAGGTGTAATGGATTTCATGCAAAAATCAACTTGATAAGCACCCATTTTGGACCACCCATAGAGGAGATAGAGATGAGAGGTAACCTCTCCCTTCTACATAAGAGCAAACCAAAGGTCTTCTAGAATAAATTCAGTCCCATGGCTGGAAGGGAGGTGAACATCAGGTGTCCTGCGAGTGTCTGAGGCGTGAGCCACTCACAGCAGCATCAGACAAGCACTGTCTGACTTTTCAGAGTAGCTGTGACTGTGTGTCCTGGTGTTTTTATGGAACACATCACTTACCTTCATTCAGACATCCAGCCAGCTGCCTTTTCCCATCCCAAACAAAATATGTAGTGAGCACAATTAACCCTACAGAGCCAAGCAGCACTTAAGATAGGGATGGCTAAAGATGTCTACGTGACAGAGGATTATGAGTGGATTACCAAAATATTGCACTTTATTAGGGAGGAGATTATGTTGACTATTATACCTTTTCACCTTCATCAGAGGATTTACTTTTGTTCATTTCATTCTGCCAAAAAAACCCTGGAAAAGATAGCAAAGAAAAGAGTGAGGGAAGGCTCACCAAAGATGAGGAAATGGTAGTTAGAAGTGTGGAACATGCTTTAGAAATGAAGACTTGAAGCAATACTAGGAAATCAATTTGTCTCCCTTCCTATGCACAGGCTGCAACTAATGATTTGGAGAAGATATCTGAAGGAGGTGCTTGCTATAAACCCCAAACTAATTGATCCATTTCTCTTCAAAGTATGTGATAAGGGAAAAGTCTACTTTATCTTCTCTGCTCAGGGTAGCAATAAAGTCCTACTCATACTCCTTTCTGTTCCAGCAAGGAGTGTGCATCACTGACATTCTCAAGCCCAGCTTTGCAAAGAAAACATCTAGAGACTGTTTCTTAAAAGCAGGCTGAGATCTGGTTTTCTCCATGGGAATCAAAAGGAAAGGCTGGACTTTACACAAAAGATTCATGGGTGTCTCTTCCAAATTCTCAGTGTTCAGCTGAATGGAAAGTCTGCCTGTTTTAAGAGTTGGATTGATAATTCAGTGCAGTGGGGATAAAGTATTCGCTTCTAATGTTTGCCAAGAATTTCATATCAAGCCATTCTAGAGGAGCAGAAAGGAGGGCTTCGTGCCCCACATGGCAGAGCTCATCTCTAAATACAAATATCTCACAGTCTGGAGTTTCATAAGAGGATGTGTTTTAACACACAGTGCTTGGAGAATTTGAGAGGTCAGCAGAACAGGACTTTCTTCTGCTGTGATTTTTCTTCTAATTAGACAAAAGCCAACCTTTCCTCAGAAGGAAAGAATCCTTCCCCAGCTCCCTCATTTCCTCATGGAATGTGCTGTTGGCAGAACAAGGACTTACTTCTGAAATCATTGCTGCCAATTATAAAGATAATTCCACTGAAAAAGTGTAGACCAAACATTTTCTCTTTAAGACAAGTCCAGATGCTCCATTTTTGTGTGTTTTAAAACCAATGCAGTGAAGTCTTGGAGATACATGTAACTGGCAAGAGAAGGCTGAGAACAAAAGGGTAATGGTATCACTCTTTTGTTTTAAATTAACAGTTGTGGTGTGTTGTCTTGTTTCCCAGTAGAGATTTGAACAAGGACATGAATTATATGGCATGCCAAAATGAGTTTGTGGGCTTAAATTGCAGGAACAAAAGGAAAGGACTCTGATAGGGGATGCTACAAAGACTCTTTAAGAGAATAATGTAGGAATGAGTCAAGATGCCAGAAAGGAGGGAAATAATGTCAAATTTTCATCTTCATTATTTTCAGGGTTGGAGGGGAGATAAATGTTCTTTGGAGTCTTTGGAAGGGGAGCATTTCTGTCCATGGGAAGAGGTGGGGAAGGCCGTTCCCATATTAGCCAGGCTGTCTGGAAGTCTGTGTGGGAGAGGTTGATGATGGGCCTGGGCAACTTTGCCTCACTTTACAGATACTCTGCAATACAAATTCCTCTCCTGCCTTCTGGGAGCTTGATCACAGGTATCAGAGAACAGCATTTTACACAGAAAAAGGAAAAAAACCCTTGCATTTAGACAATTCTCGTTGGAAAATTGTAGCCCAAGGCTGTAATAAAGATGCCAGTTTTATAAAACTGAAACAGGCTTGGACATGCTGAATTATGGACTAAGGGGAGCACAGACAATTAATAGTGAAATTGCTCTTAAATATAAATGAGAGTTTAGGATAATGTTTTTGATAATAATCTTTCTGTAATAGCACAATAAAGGGATCCGCACTCCCTGCCTTTCACAGATGAACTCATTTAAATATGTCCTCTATTCCCTCAAGATCAGGCTCAGATACTCGATGTACACTGTAATGTCAGTCATTATTTCCCGAGCACATCAGCAAAGTTTGACTCCATTTTTCCTAAGTGCCGAATTTCGCTGGGGGCTCTGCAGGCTCTGTGTAGCACCGGAATGACCGCAGCTGTAATGAGAAAGGATGTGCGAGATGGAAATGGCGTGGCCACTGTGGCAGGGCAGGGCAGAGGAGTGCGGCTCTTTGCACTGGTGGGACACACAGCGGGCCTTGGCTCACCCTCTTGGCAGGAGCAGGAGGGAGAAGCTGGTTGTGAGGGGTCTGATCATACGGCGAACACTGGCAGACTTCTCCCTGTGGACACTGTTAGAGGCCTGGAAAGACTACAGCCTGGAAAATCACTCTCGGGCTGTGGTCTCTCCTAGCTCTCTCACAGCTTCTTCCCAAGCTGATAATGTGTCAGCTCCGGTAGGGAGAGTTTCTCCCAGGGTGATAAGTTGGTCAAAAACGGAATGGAATTCATAATAAAGATTAACACCTGGTACCTACCGTGGGACCCATGCTAAAGTGCTGTCCCACGGGCGTGTTTCCTAACTATCCAATGAACTACTGACGTGTCTTAGCTCTGCGGAACATGCTTTATATACAGCTCATCCGCTCAGTAAAGATGGTCTTCTTTCCCTAAAGAGGCCCATGTGTGCTGCTGTCCTTGCTTTCTCTCTCTCTACAGCTAGCACAGTACTACATCTCTCAGCCTCGTGTTTTGAGTGAGGTTTTCAAATGAGTCTCTTGGAAGTTGTGCACGGGAAGATTGCACGGAGCCACAGGAGACGGTGCGGAATTGCTCCCTTATCTGTTGATGCTGGCTTCACAAAGGAGTACGGCAGAAAGGACAGCCCCAGTGTCTCCCGGCGGAGGGCCGCTAGCCACTCAGTCTCACGTCTGCGCTGCTTTGTAGGGCATTGATTTTCTCTTAGGAGCGGATAACGCTCTCACTAAAACCAAGAACAAAATCCCTATTGATACCAGTGGAAGTAGAACCCAGCTTTTGTGATTTAAGTGGGGTGTATAAGGAGTGATCTCTGTCCCAAAGAAGAAAGCCTCTAACTTTTTTAGGCTTGGTTGCATTTATCTTACAGGCGATCTGAAACAGGTATTATAAGCATCCCAGTTCCCTTAAGTGCTTTCTGGGGGAAGTGCCAAGTGCACCAAAGCCTTGTGTTATTTCTCTTGCCTCTTGACTAAAAGGGCTGACTGATATTTGCAGAGATAGCAGAGCAGCAGCTTCCTTTCATGCTTGGGGGGAGCCTGGTATTTGCCCAAACTGCAGAGATTCCTTTCTGCCTGGGGCAGTGCCCTCCTCAGTCTGGGAATTCAGGCACAGCCCCTGATCTGGCTCTGCAATCACTGGCAGTGAAGGAAAAGTGATGCATCTTCGTTATACCATCAGGATGCTGTCTTCTAGGGATAGGGTTAATTGGCTTTTTAGGACAGTGGGAGGGAAAAGAAGGAAAGTGTGACAGCTGTTTCATTAGCTGGGATGTTGAATAAAACAGTTAAGAGGCTGCACCCCTCCAGAGTTAACCTTTCCTGCCTGCATTTCAAAGCTCAGTCATGAGGTTAGGTGTGAAAAGGCTGATGGGGTGGAGAAGGGGAGGTTAATATATTTTATTAACATCAACTAAGGAAAAAAAAGCTTTTCTTTCATCATGATCTGAATCCTTCTCTCCTACTGTAAGTGAAATGACAGCTCACCTGGGAGAAGAGAAAGGGGATTTAAAGCCAAATAATGATTCATAAAAATCCATTGCTGTATGATAAGTAAGTTTTGAGGAACATGTATTGCTAGACCAGCTTTTCTGTATGCAAAACCCTTATAGCTGAAAGCCATTAAGTCAATTAATACTGTACAATACATCAGAGCTTGTTCATGCTGACAGAATGTCAGCTCAAGAGAGCAATGCTCTGATCCAGCTGATGTGCTCTCCTAAGACATCACAGCACAGGGCACTGTCCTGGCAGCACAGGGCAGGATGTGGATCCTGGCTGGACAGCCCAAGTTTCTGTGTTTTGCAGCTGGCTACTGCATAGGCTTCTTCATCTGACTCCTGTCTCCAGGGTGTTTACTTTCTGCACATTATTCTGGCTTCTTGGCCAGCATGAATGTCTCTTTGGCAAAAATTTTCACAAGGAAGGTATCCTTAGGATAGGTCTTCTGAGCTGGGGAGCCATGCTTCTAAGTATTTTGTGTTCGTACACAACACCAGGCTCTGCTGTGTTCTGTTCCACACTGGTGTAAATGTGGAGGAAATCTGTGGCCTATCAGTTTACACTGAGGAGAGAAAAAGACCCACTGTGGTGAGTGCATTGTACAAAATGAAGTAATAAGTCAGTCTGGGTCTCCACTTGGCCTTGTCAAAGGGCAGGCAGAAAGACATGCTCTGAGGAGGTGGGGGGGTGGCAGGCTCAGTTTGAATGTTTGCCCTTTGAATTAATTCTGGTTGACCTACTTCAGCAATGATTGAAGAATTTTTTATTCAGTTTGCCCTGATCTATCCCCTGGTGAGCGGGTGCTTGTTATTTTTTAATGAAACCATTTTCATAGCCTGTTGTTTTAGGTGTTGCGAATGGAGGAGAGTGAGGTTATTCTTTGGTTTGAATTCTATTTTTTGTTTCTTCAGGGTTCCCAGTGCCACATGGTTGCTTTTAACTGCGTGCACACAGTGCACTCCCGGTTCCTCACTCTCAGCTCAGCAGGTTTATTTTCACAGCAGATAAAAATAGTGTAAAGATACAATCATTGATTGAAAAAAGAGATCTCTCTTACAGGAGCCATAAACCAAGTATTTTTGTCTTCCCTTGCGAGTTGTGCGCAAGTAGGTTTGAGGTCTTGCTCTGTCTTTAAACTTATCCAGAGCATTGACGTTTGAGCCTTTAGACACAGAATGTAGGTAGGATGGGATACACTGAAGTCACTGTGAAAAATAGCTATTAATTTACACTCTGTGCTTAGGTCAGACACAAATGACTTGCCATCCTGGATGAGATCACTGTTCCATCTTGTTCTCTGAGGAAAGTGCAGCATCTCTCCCATCACAGCACTCGACATTCTCCCACCAAGGCTGTTTCACTGCAGATGCAGTTCCAAATGGTGAGATCCTGAGGCCTCTGCATATTTGGGAGCTTAACTTCACAAGAATTGCACTTATTCTCCACCACTCTGGAGCTTTTGTTGTACAATGAAAGAGGCTTCAGGGATAACTCATGACTTACTGCCTGCAGGTCCAGGGCTGTTTGCCTTTTGGAGGTATTGCTTTGGCTCTGAAGTGGCCGGTAAACAGTGACTTTGGAGGTTTGTTAGCAATCCAAAGCTACCGCATTTTTCTCAAATTACAAGACACCACGTTTGGTTTTGCTATACAAAGTGATACAAAGGAGTTATCCTCGTGGCAATCTGAGAGACACTATTGCGTTGTGCTATTCCCTGTTGCCGACAGTATCAGCTTTTGTTTTGTGGGGCAGGGGTAAAGGGCAGAACGCATGCAGGTTAAATGAAATATTTTTTTTTAAATGGTTCTTTTTGAGATTCAGATTCTTTTTTTCCCTGTTTTTAAGAAAGTAATTTTCTGGCTATGAAAGAAACATGAAACATGTTCATTCTAAACAACTGAATGTTAAATAAAAAGGCCTTCAATTTGTTAAGTGAATGCTTCTTAGGTAATTTGCATTGATCACAGTTTCAAATATCAATTTCTGACTTAAAAGAAAAATTGACTAAATGCCAGTAACTATTTTTCAACAAAGAAATAAATAATGCTTCTAGAGAGGAATAACATATTGTCTTGTTATTAATTTTATCATATCACTGTGATTAGCTATGTGACATATAAGTTGAAAGGCAAAAAACCCCAAAGAAACTCTATCTTGAACAAAGACATACAGCTTTATTCCTTCTTCTAACTTGCCAGGAACAGGTTTCATAATGGGACACTATTATCATAACTTTAATCTTGTTTAAATTCAGAAGTCTTCCTGCAAGCCTCAAGGCCTAGAGGAAAGACCTTTACTAAGTTATCTTAAGAAAGCAGATTGCCCGTGAATCACTTCTTATAGTCCATAAAATCCTTTGTAATTTACAGAAAAGCTGTCCATAGTAAAACATCAGAAAAGCTCTATTTTGAGCCCTGAAACTGAAGCAAACATGATATAGAAAAATACAATTATGTGGAACACATTTAGAAAGGTGCATGTGCCAGCTATAAGCTTTTCACCTATTTATTGCTAAAAAGTCTTAAGGTATCAGGTTAGAAAAGGTTGTCAGATGAAATAATAGACAATAAACATATATGGAGGATCCTCAAAATATTAAAAGATCATCCACCAGAGCTTCTAGGGAAAAAACAAGTGACCTCTAATGAATTTGAGGGGGGAAAAATGTTTCTGAATGCAGGTTTTGTTCAAACATTGACCTTCAAATTTTTAAGTTATTCTTCTTTCTGCTGTTCTTATAAACCAGTTTCAAGGTTAAGAGAGGAGTTACTGTAACATTTCAATGTAATAGATGTTCATTTAGCATATGTTGGCCATGAAGAGGACAAATGAAGCCTTTTCATTCCATGACTGTTTAGAAAAATAGCATTTATGATACTGATCCCACGGAAATGTCTTCATAACTTACAGACATGCTTTTTTGAAATGAAATTTCCCATAAAGTCAAGTGCCAGTTAAAACAATATTGATGTCTGTTTCTCTAGCACCTTTGTTCCTTCAAGACCTTTAACTTACTTTGATATCACAGGCCCATCCATAATTTACTGACAGAGTCTAGGACATGGCAGGATGGGCAATAAAATAATAATGGATCTGAAGAGAGTTTTTTTTTAGAGAAGAGCATTTACCTCCACTGGGACCAAAGTTGTTCCTTCTAATGCTCTTTCTGTGGTTCTCCAGAGTGGACTTCTGTTTTCAATAATTTTCTTAAGTTCTCTAATGAAGCCAGCTCATGTTTATTGTGGCTTTAAAAAAATTAATTTAAAAATCACTTCAACTGGAACAGCAGCTGTGTTAAAAAAATCCGTTTTTGAAAAGCAAATGGGCAGTTAGCATTTAAACACAGCAATGTGGACTCAGCAGAAGCCCTGCCCCATGATACAGGGGAGGAAAAATTAGTCGACTAGATTTTGGTGGCAAATCAGTTCCAGCCCTCTTAATTTTTATACCTTGTGAAGACTTGTACTTCTTTTCTGACATTAGTGACTGACTGCTGACTTCACAGAGAGTATAACGTGCATTGCAATAGGTTTGGACATGATGTGATGTGTGTAATTTCCAACATGTGACAGCCTTTATGTAAAACACTGAGTAACTTAAACTATCCTGTTCTGCTTCTGTCTCATCAAACAAGAGTGATGATAGGAAATAGTTTTGTCCTCATATAAAGGACAAAGACATAGGATGTTTCTTCCTTCTGGTGTTAATAAACAGATGAGGCAGGACAACAGTGGAATTTTTAGGGATCCCTTAGTTTCCTCAGCACTTGTTGAGGATGGTTGCCATGGAAAGGCATGGCTTTCTGCAAGGCAGGAAGTGTGTGTGCTTAACTAGTTGAAAAAAATCTGTTTAATCATATTGCAAACTACAGCAAGTGCTTCATTTGTAAAGCAAGGAGAAGATGTTATATTGAGGAGAGTTTTCAAACCAATGTTTTACAGATTTTCTGTTCAAGACCCAGTAGCACTATTATTAAAAATGGACTCAAATGAACTGTAGAGCAGAAAGCTTTTAATTCTAAGTTAAGGGGGAAAAAAAAGAAAAAAAAAATGGAAAAAAGAAAAAGAAGCTCAGCACATAATTTGCACCAGCTTCCTTCAATCACTTTCTTTGTCCAAGGCTCTGATATGTGTCCCACACTAGCGAGTGGAATAGGAGTACAAAAGGCAGGAATGGAAAGGGACGAGTACAGAAGGGAGGAATGTCACAAGCCACAGGAGCTAAGATAAAACAAAGAGAGAGAATGTCAACAAAACATATTGCATGCAACAAACACCCCAGGTATTTATGCTCTGCTAACTAAATAACTTCAACAAGTAATTTTTCCAATTGCTTTCAATTTCTTTTAGTATTTCTTATTATTGTTTTCCCAGTATTATCTGATCTTAAATTCTTGCCTTTGTAATAATGACAACTTAAGTTCTTATGTCCTTAAAAGAGTAATAAATTATTGGCTGGGGGAAGAAAACGAATGGGAAAAAATAATACTTGATTGGGGGGGAAAAGCAGAGGTCGGGAAAGGGTACATAGAGTCTGTCCAGAGCTACAGACACATTTTGTGTCCTTATGTGTGAAAGGATATCCCTAAAGATGGTTCTGCCAGGAAAGATTAGGTCACGCTTGGGAAGAGGGGCTCAACAGTGAATTGGTTATTGAATAAGTGCAGCAATTCTCCTTGCCTTTCAGGACATTTTCAGCTCTCTATTCTTGTTAAACACAGGCAGAAACAGAAGGTTGAAAAAGATACAACTTCCAGTTGCAACTAGTCTCTCATATTGATAAAGGGATTCAGAACTATCTGCTTGAGGTTTTAAGGATTTAATTGCTGTTTTATAAACATCATCATGGTTGCTGAATTTTTGCTCTTTCAAACAGGGCAGATTTCAGAGAATGCTACCCTAGTGCCAGTTCTCCAGCATTATCCTGACACTGAGCTAATGCTGTGGTCATGGTTACAACTCTTCCTGTGGCATGTAAGAGGTGGTGTTAAGTAGCTGCTTTTTCTAGACCAGTAATGCTCACAGTATCTTGTTTTTATGTTGTTGAATTCAAGCAATCAGCATATCCATCTGCTGTTTTTGTGTCCTTCAAATTAGATATTTCACATCTGCACTTTTTTGTCCTTTTCGCAGCTGTACCAAGTAAGCTGAGTCTCACAAAAGCTCCACTTAGTTAATAATGTTGGTGGCAGAAGTTTCTGTAAGCCTCAATACAGCCTTTGAGGAAAGAGGGCTTAGTACTTGAGCAAACTCTGTGCAGTTTAAAGTTGGCCAGGGCCTGTTGTCTTGGTGGCATGCTGGAGTGACACAAGGTGGAGAACTTGAGATGGCCTCAGAAGGCCAGCCATGAACACCCACTGGTATCCAGGGATGGCCAAAGTGAAGAAGATGAGAGATGGGAATGTTGATTCTCACACACACCACTCTGGTTCCAACACAGGAACAGTTGTGCAATACAGGAGATGGCCCAGCTTGTTGGGGTGGGATTTACGCTCCCTTGGGACAGTGAGAGCTGTCAGTGTCAAAGTATCACATAGTTTTTGCTCTCACACACCCTAAATCTCGGCTGTCAGTTTGTCTTTGCTCAAGGGAAAAACAGCAACCCTCCTCCCTTATCAGGCTATGCATCATCTATTTCAGTTTATTAGCTACTTTCCTGCAATATTGGAAGACTTTGGTCTGCTGGAAATGAAGTTTCTGTTATCAACAGCTACCAGTGGAATGTGCTTTTGTGGAGCATCCTGTGCCTTTGCACAGGACTTGCTCAGCTTTGTAATTAAAGCTCTCTGGCATGGAGAGTGTGCAGAAGGTGTGGCATGGGAGCAGAACTCATGTCAAAGATGTCATTCACAATAGTTCCATATCTAAAACTCTGATTTTCACATTGTAAGAGTTGTGACATATTGCTTTTCTTCTTTTGCTGACTCCTTAACCAACTTAAACACATATCATGGTTTCCTTCATTTTGAAATCCTGCTTTTCCAATGCCACTATTCAAGCAGGGCAAGCATTTGCTTATAGGGTTGTTCTAGTAGCTGATCCAACACCTCTAGGANNCCTGTGGGGGAAATGCTTTCTTGGAGTGTTTTTTTTTGTGATGTGGTGGGATTGGTCATGGACAACAAAAAAGAAGTAAAGCCATTGTGTTGCCCATAAAGTGAGTTAGAGCTATCAGCTCTGACAAAAATAAGATCTGCTGGGGTAGTAGCATATCTGCTTTGTATTTCTATTTGTATATATTTCTATTTTTATATGTATTTCTATTTGTATATAGTGTGATAAAGTGTCCTCCAATTCAACAGCTTGAGCAGCACAGGATTAAATTTCTCTGTTGCTGTTATTTTGAAATTTATCAACTCCTGCATTGATGTATCCTAAAGTGCCTGTTCTTGTGTCCTCCTTCCCCAGATGCAAAATATCACTCTCTTTTTGGACTCCATTAAGTACATATACTGAGTAAAATACTGTGCTCTCCTCACCCTCCCATCTGCAGATTTCTCCCCATATGTTGCATTATAAGATGTAATTTAATAACTAAAGGGAATTAATACATTTTAAAAATAGGGCATGAATTTTAATTGCTTCCAGAAGCTGCCAGATAGACGAGTAGAGGGAAGACCTTTCTTTGTCACCTGGGCCCTAAACCAGAGTACCAGAGCACAAAGCTCCTTACATCACCTCTTAATATTCCTTATCTCCCTTCTTTACCAATCACTGAGCTTTTTCTTGGGATTCACTGCAGTCCCAGGCCAGATTGAGTTTTTTGTCCCTTCTGCTGTTTGTCTGCCAACACCATGTCCCAGTCAAAAGTATCATCTTAACACTGGGAGGAGGGAAAAAACAGTGCATCTGCATCTGAGCAGGTGAAGTGTGCACTACTCTTGGGCTGGGAAATGTTTACCTATTTGCTGGAAAGGATGGAGCTGGAAGCCAGGAATTGCCAAAGCCCATCTTATGTGGCTGGTGCTGTGTCTGACGAAGACACAAAGGCAGCTGCAGATAAACAGAACTACCACTTTACACACATCCAGTCTGCACTGATACAGTCTGTGGTTTGCTGAGATTGCCAGAATATTATACAGCTGAAGTCTGTTTGAAACCTGGGTTTATATAACTAATCCCCTAAAATACAATAATGAATAGTGCATTGAGCTTTTAATCAAGAAGTGGTCTTTATAGCTGCTACAAAATCAGTGCACAATAGTATTATGTAACACAATTGAACATTAAAAAAAACCCCAAACCCAAGGGTACAGCACTGATGGCTTTTGCTATCTTATTATTTTACTCCTTTTAAATCTGCTGTTTATCAAACCTGCTTGTGTCTCAGAGA
>VZTT01066852.1:0-12597 GCA_013400855.1 Buphagus erythrorhynchus
AGAGGCCCTTGTGGCCTATACAACACGCATACGGTTAAGGCACTGCCACCTACTTCGTGGCATCTAACCATGTTTTTCTCATTTTTACCCCTTTTTTTTTTTTTTTTTTTTTTTTTTTTTTTTTATTTTCCCGCGAGAAAAAAAAAACAGCGCGCACCTTTTTCNCTGTTTTTTAGTCACTCGGCTCGCCTTTTCTCTCAGCTTAAAAGTCGCCGGTGCAGCAAAGGCTCACAGTACTAACGCACCCCAGCCACACAGCTCGTATCTAAAATAAAGTTACGCCTCCCCTACTCCAGCCTCTCCAGCCAAACACAATCCTCGTTTCCAGAGCTGTGCTTGAGCTAATCCTGGCCCCCAACCACCACAGCCATGCCAGGCTGCACAGAATTAGAGGTAAGTAGAGCTCATGCCAATCGGCCCCAGCATTAATCCCAGGTGGGATATTAAGGATTTAAACACAACCTTTATGAAGAGCAGCTTTACAGCAGATCCTTTACATTAGGGGTTTTTCTATCCCTGTTCAAGAGATTTCCTCGTGATAGCAGAAAATTCATCTCATTCTCCACAGCTCTGTGTGACAGCAAAGCTGGGCAAGCAAAGCCACTCACACACAGAGATATGAGAAGCACCATGGCATGAAATATTTCTGAATCAACATTAAAATGCTTTACTGGAGTAAAATTCCACCTTCTCCATGCTGTAAAGCAGCACAGCCACATCTTCCACTGAAGAGTTTCACTGGCCTTCAAGAATAAGACTGAAAAAAATCATGAGTTGATCATTTTAGCAGTGACACCAAGTCTAGACACATTGTCCCTTCCTGGGGATAATGAAAAACCTCCAAAGGCAGTGATATTATTAATAGCCATTTTAGCAGCTCAACATGAACTCTATTTTTATATTTTAAAAAGAAAACCCATGCCTCATGTCTTGCAGCTTTGAAGCTTTTTCTCCAAGGGTTTCAAAGCAAGGCAGCCTCAGAAGTCTGGACAGTAATTGATTTTCTGTTATTACCAAGCACATGAGGTAAATACAAAAAAAAAAAAAAAAGGTTTTGCTTCACCAGGAGCAAAATATCCCCTTGCAGCAGAACCCTTAGGGTGCAGTAAAACTTGTGCCTCTGTATTTCTTACCCAGCACAAGGTAAATCCTGCAAGGAGAGGGCTCAAGCTCTCTGTGAGGGGTTGTAGCAATGTTGTCTCTGCTGAGGACACCTTCAGCTCAGTCCTTTTCCTTTTATTAAATAAATCTGGACTTGTGTTTGCTCCTCTTTTTCCTCCTCATCCTCCCTCACTGGAGTTTCTACAGAAAACATTTCCCCTTAAAAACGTTTTTAAGAGAAGCTTCCATGGACACAGACACTTCACATGAGCACACTCTTAACCACAAACATACACATAAAATCCCACCTTTTTATTATGGCACATGGTATTTTTCTGGATGTGTAAATACCACATGGATATGACAAAAAGGGAAAGAAATACCAATGCTGAGATAGATACAGAGTCATGCCATTTGCAATACAGCTTCATACCATGGATTGCCAAGATACAAAAAGTCTGGGTTTGTTTCTTTTTACATTGAAATAACTTTACAGTGTTCTGTGAGTTGGCTTTAGAAACAGAAGAGGCAAAATAAAAAAAAAAATTAAAATATGCTGAGAACAACTACAAGCAGGATTCATTTTAATGGTTAACAGAAGAACTGTAACTTTGCTCTAGAACAGCATCTATTAAACACACATAACAAGAGGTAAGCAACTATACAGAGGGTAAGAGATTCCACCACAGGAGTCAAGTCAGGGGCAGGAAGAGGGAAATCTGGAACTGGATGGTTTTATTTGGTCACAAAGTTTGAGCTGAGTGTTTTAAAATGAAGCACCCTTAAAGATGCAGTACTCCTATTTAAAACAATACTGAAACTTCCCAAGAGACTAGAACCTACATTCTGGAAAAAAAAAAAAAAACTTAAAAAATTAAAAATAAAAAAAAGTTAGACATTTTAAAAAATTCCACACATCTCTAGGCTTGTGACTTAACTTACTGGTACAAAGTAGACTGGCAGCTCTTCCTTAAGCAGCAACAGTGCCCAGAAGCAATGCCATCAGAAAATACAGTATCTTTGGGGTGTCCAAGAATTCTGACTCGACATCAGAATCATCCATTTGTCTGCCAAAACATTAGGCAAGAAAAGGAGACACTGCATCTTTTTTTTTTTTTTTTCCACCACACTGCCCAGCTCTAGCAGAGCTAAGATGTTTTCTTTGGGCCAAGACTAACAGAAACCACTTTATCAAATATTCTTCAGGTTTCCTGCCAAACTGGATTTATGGGTGTTTTTATTTTTTAATAATTTTTTTAAAAACATTTTTTTTGTTTTTCCTGACAGTCTCTAAAGCAATCCTGGAACGTTTAACAGTCACTCTTCCACAGTTTAATTGTTTTGTCGTTTTCTAGTGCCGCTGATGCAATGATGTTTTCTGTTGGGTGACAAGCTGTGGAGATGACAACATCTGAGCAAAAAGCAAAGAGAGAAAAATTGAATTATTTAAATCTGTTTCATAGCAGCCATTTCTGAAAATTAGCAACTGTGTTTTATTAAGCCACGCTGTGTTTTATTAAGCCAATTAATTTTATTTATTATTTCCTCGTAGCTGAATTAAATGTGTTATTTGTAAATATCTTACAACTGTTGCTCCTCTGTGAGAGGAAATACAAGCAGGAAAGAATTGAGGGCAGTAAGAAAGTGTTTGGCAGGTTTCAAAAGGGGAGAACTCTCTAGATTCGAGTTCTCACTTCTATCAGATCGTGTCAGACAAAGCTGAATCAAAACCCAGGTCAGTTTTTTTTGTAATTTCCAACATCCTGGTCAGTTTGTAGGTAACACTTCACCTTCAGAGCCTGAAAATGAAAATCTGCTGCCACTGCCTTCTTTACACTCCAGATCCCTGGGGGGGACCCTGCCCCAAATCCCTGGGGGACCCTGCCCCAAGTCCCTGGGGGGGGACCCAGCCCCAAGTCCCTGGGGGGGGACCCAGCCCCAAGTCCCTGGGGGGGGACCCAGCCCCAAGTCCCTGGGGGGGGACCCAGCCCCAAGTCCCTGGGGGGGGACCCAGCCCCAAGTCCCTGGGGGGGGACCCAGCCCCAAGTCCCTGGGGGGGACCCTGCCCCAAATCCCTGGGGGGGACCCAGCCCCAAGCAAAGGACTGAGCCTGCTGAGATTTCAGTTAAAACTCTGCTTTTACAGGACTCAGACTGAAGAACCCATCAGGTGACATCTCATGGTTCAAGAGCAGGCACATGCACAGACATTTCCAGACCACATCAATCCTTATCCTTGGGAGCTGCAGCTCTGGAAGGTGTTACCAGACCATTCACTCATTAATGTTATGAGACAATTCATTATCTTGACCAGTTCTGTGCTCAAGCAAATCTCCTTTGCAAGCTGATGTCAAAGTTCTCACAGGTGAAGAATAAAACATTTTCAGTGCTCATAAAAACCCTTCATAAAAAAGAGCAAAACTCCCAGGGTTCAATTAAGCTTCAGCCAGACAAGAATTTATGGGTCTGAGAGTCAAAATTGGTATCAGAGAGAAAATGCTCAGGCTAAGCCTGATGATATGAGGGATATTTCATCAATAAAAACAGAATCCTCTCCCTCACCTGTGTGTCCCTGTAGCTTCTGTACAATCTCTTTTGTCTGAAGGTTCCAGATATACACCAGGTTGTCTTCTGAACCAGACACAATCCACTGGAGGGGCAGAGAGAAAACACAGTTATCTGAATCTTTCTGATCCATCTCCAAGTGCTATTTCTCAGTAAACATTTCATTGTTGGCACATGAAAGGGAGAAGCAGAAAAGTCAGGAAACCTGCCAGTGAGCCCACCTAGAGCCACAGAAGCCAGCACCCACCAAAGGAGATTTCCAGCCCCAAAATCCTCTTTTATCTACAGAGAGGAGCAGTAAAAATGCACATAGGTAACAATAAATAATCAGATCAACACCAACCTTTCCACCAGTGACAGAGAAATTGGCAAATATGCAGTACTTCTCATTTTTGTGTCCTGTGTACGTCTTCAGGCACTGGAAGGGAAGAGCCACAAGACATTAGTGCAGCTGGGAGGGATTTTTCTCAGTCAAGGACAAGGAAAAAAAGGGAAAAAAAGACTAAACACATCAGCCTGTGTTTCCCATCCTGTCAACTGATCTAGAGGATGCAGATGCTCTGCTCTAAAACCCAAAAGAAAGCCCTAAATTTGTCTCATTACAACAGTGAAAGAGATCAAAGGCAATTCATTGTTCATTAAGAGAAAAATGCAGAAATATTGCTGCACTTAATTCTCAGGGCTATGCAGAAGGCAAGCATTTTCATTTTTTTTTTTCTTTTCTAAGACATGTTTAATCAGAGTCACAGAAAAGTTTGAGTTTGAAGGGACATTTAAAGGTCTGCCATGGCAGGGACACTTTCCACCATCCCAGGAAACTTTTTAACCTGAATCCACCCTCTTTTAGTTTAAAACCATTACCCCTAGTCCTGTTGCAACAGGCTCTGCTAAAAGTTCATCCCCTCCACTAAAGGGGGACAGACACTCTTTTCTGTAGTACTCATATGTTGTTTAAAAAAAAAAAATCACATGTAAAATCCAATTTTCCTAAAAGCTTAGTTAAGTCTACATAAAGAGAAAGAATTACCTTTCCTTTGCTGTAGTCCCAAAGTTTAAGAGTGCTGGAAAACAAAAGAAAAACCAACATTTTAGTTCTTGGGTGGTTTCTTTTTTTTTTTCTATCTGAAAAGTTCCTAGCAGCTGAAGAATGTTTCTCCATACCAGAGTTCCAAAAGTCTACATGGATCATTTTAGCCTGGCTTTGGAATGCAGGGGTAGTTAACCCCAAAATATCAATTTTACTGCCATGCC
The DNA here is from genome assembly GCA_013400855.1 of Buphagus erythrorhynchus. Lineage (NCBI taxonomy): Eukaryota > Metazoa > Chordata > Aves > Passeriformes > Sturnidae > Buphagus > Buphagus erythrorhynchus. Next base: position 4,917 of record VZTT01066852.1, read on the forward strand.
ATTCATATTCTCCTCCACAGAAAACACTACATATGAAGTCATGTATTATCATTACTATGGCAGCCAAAAAGCAAAATGAAGCATCATCTGATACTCCAAATTTCAGATCTGTGTGTTATTCTCCTTTTTTTTTTATACTTACTTGTCCAAAGTTGCAGCTAATATGTATTTGCCATTTGGTGAGAACTTCACAAAAGACACAGGAGGGTTGTCATCATCTACAGCAAAATTAAAATCAGTGTTACAAAGTGCATGGCTGTGTTGTCTCAGTGACAGAGGGTTTCTTTTGACATACATTTGTTTTTAATAGTTTCACTGAAACACAGAAAATCTGTGTGAAAAATAGAGCCCAGAAAATAAATATTTCTACTTACCAATCAGTGTTTTCAAGCACTGGCCTGATGCTGTATCCCAGATTCGACTGTTAAAAACACACAAAAATAATTATGATTATTTGTTTTGAAGTCTTTTATTACAATTTTAACAGTACAAATACAAACTTTGTTTTTTCAAAAAAAGTATTTCTAAAATTCAAAAGGTGAAAAGAGTGATGCAGAGAAGAAATAATCACTTACCAGAGTCCATCATAGCTACTTGAGACTATCAGGGATCCATCACGATTAAAATGCACCTGTAATATTATTAATACTAATTATTAAAATGAATAATTTTACTGATGTTCATACAGATCAAATGTTTAAGCTCCACTTCAAGCCCTTATTTTCCATTTCTGACATGGAACACATCAGCAGAAACAAACCTAAGAAAAGAACCTGATTATTTTAAGGGCATAGAACAGAATGTCTTATGTAGCCACTTATATGTTTCAAAGTCAATTTTCTGCTATCTATATCTAAAGAAAAATTCTTTACAATTATTACTATTAAGAGACATTTGTAAGTGTGAAATATCTTTTACACATGGCAGAACAACCATGTTAGAACAGCCAGAGTTCAACATATGTGAGGCTCAGATTTTTTTCAGTGTTCATTTCAAAGACATTGAGTTGAACACCTTCTGGTTTTCCTTAATTCCAATAGATATTTCTGTATTCCAAGCTCATTTCTCCTGTGAAACGACTGAGATTTAAAACAGGAGTGTTCTATGGAACAACTTCAGTAATGACTTGGAACAACACAAAAGCAAAAGCAATACAGGTTGTTCTCTGAGCATCAAGTGCCACAGATCTGTGTCCCAGAATGACACTCAGGCATGCCTTGCACACCTCTGCACTATTCACATTTACAGCCAGGACCAAAATCCACACTGATCCTGGAGAGAACACCACTCATTTCATTCCCTGAATGAAATTCCCTGAGCAATGGCCACTGGCAGCAACCACAGCCCACCCTGGCCACTGTGCAAGGGCTTGGTAACAGCACAGTCACCCCTCTGCAGGGCCAGGAGAGGAGCTCTGCTAACAAAACAGGCATTTTTGTGCTCCCTGATCAGGAGGGACTTACAGCTGAAACTGGGTCAGAGTGAGCAGGCAACGTCTTGAGGCACTTCCCTGTTTTCACATCCCATATCCTCACGCTTTCGTCAAACTGCAGAGGGAAGAGAGGCACCAGGGGGTTTGGTCAAGGCACTCAGGTACAGCCTGGCTACAGCATGAAATCCTATCCCAGCTGGCTCAGAAAGCCCAGGACACAACCAACAGTCTGGCAACAGCTCCCTGAATTTCTTGTCTCCATGTAGGACATTGAGGATGGATTTTGGTTTTCTCCAAGCAAACGCAGCAGGGGCAATGCACAGCTCACCTGACTACAAGCTGTGTTTGTATGTGTTTGTTTGGGTGAGGGAAAACACAACTGAAATGGGCTGTGTGATTCATATTCTTTCATTTAATATTGTTTTCAAACCATGATCTGACCCAATCTGCAGAGGGAGAGGTGATTAGAAGTCATCCTTTAGATAAGTGAGCATCCAAGTGATTAGAAACTGTAAGTTGTACTATAAATTCTGTAATCATTGCTTATAAATTGTACTACATCAATCCTGCCTGCAGAAATCCTGTGCCATTCTAATCATAAATTAGTGTGCTACACTAATCATAATAATCTGTTAAGAAAATAAAGCTGTAATTGTAACTATGATTTAATGCCATCATCATTCTGCCAAGGATCCCTAAAGAACCTGTCTGTCCCTTTAGTGACAAGTGACAGAGTGTGCAGTACTTGCTTCCCACAAAGGAAAAAAAATTAAAAATCACTCACTGAGCCAGAAACGATGAGGTTTGACTGAGGGTTGAAATTGCAGCAGAAAACGTAGTTACTGTGCCCTTTCAATGTCTTTAAGCACTTACCCTGAAATAAAATTCAGCAGAGTTAAATACACAGCATCACCCAGTACCATAAAAGCACCCAGAGACCACATTAAGGTTAATCACTGTGCAGCACAGAAAAAAACCATCTCTAACCCCAGATTTAGATGGGCAGAGGGCCAGCTACAACAGAGCAGGAAAGAAAAAAACAATATAAAACCATCATAAAGATTGCAGACAAGGTGCAAACCCTTTGGGCAGCTCAGAAGGATCCAAACCATTTAACATTCCTAATCAAAACACAACCAAATTATCCAGTTCTCTCTGTCATGAGAGAATGGGGGGGAAAAGCAGAAATAAGTGTGGCTGTGATAAGAAGTTACAAAAAGGTTTCATCTGAGAGGCTTTTTGCTGTGGTTCTATCTCCATCATCAGGCTTTAGTGCTCTCTCAGAGCACAACAGGCTCCTCAGGGTACCCACTCTTTCCAAGAGCAGTATTCATTCATCCTCACAGCCCATTCACCAGCTTGTTACAAGCAGGGACACAAGTGAAGAAGGCAATGCTGGAGAAAAATGAAGGTAAATAAATAATAATTCCTGCCCTTACCGAGCTTACATCCCATATTTTGAGAGTTTTGTCATCGGAGGCAGAGACAAGGAGGTTGGAATCTGATGACCAAGCAACATCAGAGATCCCCTAAAACAAAGGAAAACAATTCTCTTCTCAGCTCTGTTTGTTCAGCCACACAGAAAAGTGGAAAACACAGACTGCAGATTACATTCCCAGCAGAAGCTTGAATGAAAATTCAGCACTGAGAGTCAAGAATTCAGTGATTGTGCTGGGTTAAGAGCTCCTCTGGCACAAGTTAATTTTAAGCTGAGCCACATACTCTGAGAACATCAGTAGCTTGTTCACACAGTTCTTACTGTGGCCACCAAAACCCTTTGTTAGAATTCCTAAATAGAACGCTCATAAATTAATCTGAGTAAGTGGTTTTTCTTCATGACAAATGGCTGCTCTTTACAGTCCAAGTCCCCAAAGGCTGGAGAAGATTCCAGTGGTTTTTCTTTTGATAAATCTTCATTTTTGCTCATGAGACTTCAGCATGTAAAAAACTTCAAAAAAAAAAGGAAAACCAAAGGGCTTGAGAGTTTTGTGTTTTCTTTAGAACTTTGCAGAATGAGTAAGTGGTGTGTTTATGTAGGCAAACCCACAAGAAAAATTTAATCTCCTTAAAAGGCAAGTGTTTTGTTCCTTACACAAAGGAAAGATGGAACAGGACACAGTGTTAGAACTCACAGGGATTTTCACCCATGAATGCTCTACCCTGTGTTTGAGGTGGGTTCTCCTGAAATTCAGGGACACAAGAAGCTGGCAGGGCACTGGGAATGCAGGTATTCCATGAGCAGCCTGCACTTCACCCATATTCCCAGCCTGCCCCAATATTACTCCAGCAATTCCAGGACTATATAAACAAAAAACTACAAGACAAGACCGAAGAACAAACCTTCTACACAGGCAGAACTAACCAAGAATGGAAATTTCTGAACGAGGAAAAGAAAGCAAAAGTCTTCCCAGCTAAATTCCCACAGCAATCACCTCATACTTACCAGCTTATGACCAGATATTGTTTTTTCAAACTTGCCATCATATGCTCCCCAGATTTTAATGAGTTTGTCAGCAGCTGGAAAAGAATGTGCCAGTTCAGAGGTTAATTAACAACATTAGCAGAGCTGTCCCTCCCAGGTGAAAGGAAAGAAGTTAACTCTGGCTCTGGGCAGTTCTCCCTCCCCAGGCAGACCTCAGGGAAGGAGGTGATATGGAATTGGTGAGGAACAGCTTCCTACACAGCACTCTGCAGCAGCTGAGGTTACATAAGCTGCCTGGAATGCAGAGAGACTCCAGCAGCTTTAGTTTCTCTCCTGACAACTTGGGTTTCTACTTTTGTTTTAGACTGCCAGTGGTAAAAGTAGTGCTGGTCCACGGGAATGCTTGAAAGGCTTTTGCCCCAAAAAGAACAATAATTACACAACAAGCTGGACTGAATGGATGCCTGCAGAAACCCAAACATATTATCCATGGTAACTTGCAAAACAAGTCAGAGAAAAAAGTTGCTATTTGCCAGATATAGTTTGGAAAACATGTTCAGGGGAGAGGGGAGGGGGACTCGGATGGGGACACTGTAAGAATGATTTGTATGGCACGGTGCACTGGTTTTATTGAGGCTGTTTGCAGTGAAGTAAGAGCCCCAAGCCATTCCCATGTCTGGAAGATGTTCCAGTCACCCTCACTGTCATATTCAACATTTCCAACTGCCCTTTCCCTACACATGGGTCCTCTCTGGATCACTGACAGTCACAGAAGCACATTTTCAAGGCAAAGCTGTCAAGCAGTGCTGAACACCAAAAAAACCCTTATGAAATACCAAAGCTGACAGAAAGGGGACTTGTTCTATCACTTAGGAGAGCAAGCAGTGAAACACCATAACAACTTTCTGCACTTCACTGGGGCTATTAAAGCCTTTGCCAGCCACCACAGGCACACAGGATAGAGCATAAGCATCCAACTCTGCAGCACCCTCCTTATTTCCCACAGGAAAGTTCTGCCTTCAGATTCTGTGCACAAAGTTTAATTTAAAAGCTTAAGTTTCTAGTGATAAAGAAAAGCACAAGGGTTTCCTCAGCACAGGAAAGAATCCTGCACTGGTTTTTGCCCACTTGCTCAGTAAGGAAAGCTGAATAGGTGAGGGCTCTCCTGGTAATGCAAAGACCCAGTGCTCAAAATAACAAAAATCAAATTATCTTGAAGAGTGACAGCTTTGGTATCACTTTTAAGAAAAACCATGACATGACATCCCTCCTCTCCCTGATGGAGGCAGCACTGCAGACAGGCCCTTTTCAAGGCCCACATTTGTGTTTGAAATGAGAGAAAAGCAAGCAATACTTACAGGAGCTGGCAAGCCACTCTCCATTAGGGCTAAACTTGACTGATGACACTGCCTTGGTGTGTCCTGCTAACGTGAACTTGAGAGCATAGTTTGGCTTTACTGGGGCAGGCTGTAAGAGACAAATGTATGAATGAGTTGAATTCCAAATTCAGTGTGTCAGTGGCCAGCTCTGGTGAGTACAGAGGAATGGACCACGTGGATGTTCACCAGAACAGATTCCAGCATTTACATCACATTTACATCCCCATTCCCCTCCAAATTCAAAAAACAACCAAACAAAACAAACACCCTTTCAGTCTGGGGCCTCACTGCTCCAAGCACAACACCAAGTCACCCCTGAGGTGAATTCCATCCAAGCCAGTAATCAACAGGTGAGAACAATCCAGCAGCCCAACCACAAAGTGCCTGGCACTTCCAAGTAACACTCTTGATATTGATCTGTGCAGTGCTTTCAAGTGCTTGCATTTTCACCCTGATCATGAATTAAACCACAGGCAAATTCCTCCATGACCCCAAAATCCCACTTTTACCCTTTGAAAAGCCTCATGGTTAGACAGCAACACCTCCTTTGAGCATCTCGAGCTTCAAAGAACCTGAATAACTGTTTCCCCACTCCACAACTAGAGATTCACCAATTCTCCAGCCACCTCCAGGCATTCCAAGGATACAAACAAACAGCCTTTGTCATGATCAAAATTACAAGAAGTATTTCACTAAATTTTCACCAAAAATAAAGAACAATTAGCACTACAGCAGAGCTGCACTCCATCCACTTTTCCTATAAAATCCTCAGCATAAGACAACAGCAGAAACAGCCACATGGAAAAGATCTTAATTTTATATTAATAATCTTAATAACAGGAGAATTCAAATCCCTGATTCTGGTCTGGCTGCTGAGTGTTCAGGTAGTCCCAGGTGTTTTTACAGGGATATTTTTTGGGGCCCCACACATACCTTGCTCTGATTGGTCGAGGAGGAAGGAGTAGATTGTGTTTTGGTGGATTCTGCATCTGGCTTCTTTTCTTCTGTTGCCATGGTTCTGGAGCTGGCAAATGAGACTTATGGGTGCTTGAAGGGGAGAATGAATGTGCTGCTTCAAAAGGCAGCTCTTGCCACCGAGAGGAGAACCACGCCGAAAGGAAAACCTGGAAGAAAAACAAAATATTCTCATTAGCTGTCAGAAAGATTCTCAGCATGCAAAAGAGCAAGGTTGGTCAAAGCACAGGTTGCCAGAAACCATCATGAAAACCCCTATTTATTATCTGTTGAACAACATAGCTGTATTTTAGGCTTTCAGACCTACTTATGTGCAAGACCAAGAACTCCAGCCATGGCCTTTGATCACTGCTTGGAAAGCTTTTTCCAAACAGAAGTACAGCACAAGAGCTTTGAGGTGTGGCAGGGTTTTCATACTGCAGACCCCAAAACACTTGTAACAAGTACTTAGCACAGGGTAAATACAGTAGTTTGCATGGAAGATGGAAGGAACAGTTCAAGGCCTTTCTATCTTAATTTATTAAACTAGAGAGTAAGAGATGATAAGGAAAACAAAAAATAACCAGCACTTGCAAAGCTTGAGACCTGACTAGCTTCCTTTCACCTCAGAATGTGAATATTTTGGTGTCATATTTCCCTGCTGAAAGGTCTGAGCATCAAACCATCCCCTTTCCCTGACTGGCAGCAGCCTTGGATCAGCCTCTCCAGACTCACTTTCTGTAACAAGACCTGATGGAGCGCAGTGCCAGGATTCTGTAATCGGGGCTGATACTGCAGAGGGAACAAATCTCCTCTGCAGCTCAGCCACATTTCAGCTCAGGAACAGAATCACCCCCTGCTCACACTGTCAGGATTTGCCTTCTAAGTGCATTTGCAACATCGCAGCTCCTTTTGCTGGTGGCAGCAACATTCGGGAGCGAGAGCATTTGCTCTCAGGATCCACTGGCATTCCAAGCATCTCCTTCCCGAGAAGGTGCAGAGCAGGGCACTACCAGTTGCCTGCCGGCTGTGCTCGGTGTGGGGAGATCCCAAAATCCCAGAATGGGCCAGGCTGGAAGGGAGCACAAGATCTGCTCCAGCAGGGTCATCCCAGAGCACATGGCACAGCATTGCATCCTGACTATCGCCGCTCAGGGACACTCCCCCGCCAATCTGGGGGGGGCCACAATAAGAAATTAAACTTTCCTAAGGCAGATCCTGACTCCTTTTCATCTGGAACTCATCTGGGAACTCGAGCGAGCCCGCAGCGCGCTGCCAAACCACCGCAGCAGCGCTGCCCGGGCCCGGCCGGGCTCCATGCCCGGGGGGCTCCCAGCCCAGCGCATCCCCCGCCAGCACACACGCGGTACCGATCACACCCCCCGAGCCCCCGCGGCCCTTCCCTCGCTCCGGAATGCGGGGGGAGCTCCCCGTGCGGACCCCGAACGTGGGGAGGGGGTGAGCGGAGGGGTCCCCACGCGGCCGGGGGAGGGC
>VZTT01066852.1:12696-24586 GCA_013400855.1 Buphagus erythrorhynchus
CTCCTCCGCGGCGAGGGAGGAGCGCGGCCGCGGGAGGGGAAGGGGGGAACGCGGCGGCGGCGGCTCCGGGTCCGCCAGGCGGGGAATGCGGGGCGGCGCCTGCGCGGAGCGGGCCGCAGGCCGCACAATGCCGCTCTCTCCCGGGAGCGCTACGGCGCGGCCCGAGAGCCAAAAGAGCGGCGCGAGTGCGCGCACGGGCGGGGCCAGCGCCGTGGCGCCGTGCCCGCCCCTTCCCTCCCCTCATTCCTTTCCCTTCCCTCCTTCTTTTCCCTCTCCTCCTTCCTTTCCCTCCTTTCTCCGCTTTCTGCGTTCCCTCCCAGCGCCCCCGCTGGCTGTGGGGAGCGGCCTGCCCGTGCGGCCCGCAGCTGTGCCGCTGTGCTATTCCATGTGGCCTGCGGGGCTCGTACAGACCGGGATGGGGTGGCCAGGGCCCTGCTGCCGTGGCCCCGGGGGCCGTTGAGCCCGGCCGGAGGGGGTTAGGTGTCGTTGGGCCCCGTTGGATTCACCCCGATTAAAGCGGCTGTGAGAAGGGCAGGCTAATCCACACGGCAGTAATGTTTGTAATAATGTCTATATCGTGGCTGTAATAACAATAATAATGTCTGTAAGGTGGCGGTCGGGCTCTTCCACCCGGCACGGTGTGTGGAGTCATCCTCAAGCTGAGCCAGGGGAGGTTCAGGCTGGACATCAGGGGGAATTTCTTCATGGAAAGTGATGTCAAACCTGGGATCAGAGGGAAATATTAAACATTGGAGCTGCCCAGGGAGGTGGCGGAGTCCCCATCCCCGGGGGTGCTCAAGGATGTGGCTCTCAGTGCAATGATTTAATTGACAAAGTGATGATCAATCAAAGGCTGGACTCGGTGATCCCAGAGGTGTTTAACATCCTAAGTGTTCTGTGACTCTCTGATGCTGATGTTTGAGCCATTTCACCCCGTAATCCTCGCCTGGGTGAGAGGATATCTGAGGCAAGGTGGTTTTCTCAGTGTATTGTCACACAAAAAGCCCTGACTCAGTAAAGTGTTTAATTCATTAAGACCAAACAGCCCAGTTACAGTTAAACATGTGTTTAAGCGATTTTCTGGAGAGCAGTGGGTTATTTCTGAGCCCACACGTTGCAGTCTGCTTTCAGTTAAGGGGGAAGAAAAGGAGACGTGTGTCATTTACTGGCCCTTTAACACAGGAAGATATTTCACTTCCAAAAATTCTAGTGGCAGCTGAGAAAGGAAAAGATGAAAAAAACCTGTGGTATAAGTGAAGCCAAAGCCCTTCTCCTCCAGCCTGGAATCCTGCAGCAGAAATCTGGAGAATTAGCCCTGCCCTCGAAACTCAGGGAGGTAAAACACAGAAGAGCTGCACACTCACCAGAACAATATTAGGAAACAAATCCAGTTAAATCCCTGGTGCTGATTCTTCCAGATGGTTTTGGCTTAATGTTTTCAGTCCTTTAAACAGTGAAAATGAAATAAAATGGGAGACTACAAATCAGCAATTTAATGCTATTTATAGAACTTTTTCGTGGCAGGGTGTTTTTTGTTTCTTTCATGTTGGAGATAAGTTTGTATTTTGCCTCTTGGTGTCTGCTTTGGGAATTTTTGCCTGATATTTTTCTATATACGTAGAAATTACATATATATGTGTAGAAAATGCATATATGTGCATATATAAAAATCCTTATCTGCTCTGAATAATACCTCTCTGGAACCTGAAAACTGTAGCCTTGACTACAAATTAAGTGTAATCCTAAACAACCCCTTAGCCTCTAAGTGTCCTGGATGGTTTTTTAAACTAGTTTTAAGTATGATAAACTCCATTTGGTCAAGTACCTGATTCCATGCCAGGCTGGATTTTTGATACCATGGAGCTTTCAGGAACAGCACGAGCAGGGGCATTTCTTTGGGACTGCAGCACATCCCCAGGGCTCTGCACAGACAAAAATTTGGATTAAATTTCACTTGATGGTTATGAATCATCTGTGCGGGTCTTTCTTGCTCCCCCAGCCAGGCTTCCACAGCTGGGATCAGCAGGATGTGACATCTGTCCAAACTCTGGGGAAGCGTGGGGCTTGGCAGGCTTCTCCCTCACCAAATCTTTCATCCCCTTTGCTTCCAACCAGCCTGAACTTGGGGACGTGCCAAGTGCACTGAAAAGACACCTGTCCGAGGTGTTTGTGGGAGAGCAGCTTCCCATGGTGATGAAAGGGAAAGGAAAATACCTCAGATTGGAAGGAAGTGGCTGCTCCCAGTGCTCCTGGGGTCCCTTTGGGTGCTTTCCAGGGTGTCAGGAGCTGGGGCCGTGGCTCCTGCTGTGACTGACGTGTGTGGTTTTGTCCCAGGTTGCCCCACGAGCAGAGCTAACCCAGTGCTGCAGAGCTGATCCAAAGGACCTTGTTGTTTGTGGAAAAGCTCCCAGGAACTTCACTAGAGCCTGGACCTGCTCTTTAGACCTGCCTGCTGCACACCAGCTCGTGCTTATGTTTGTAGTGGTGAGTAATCAGACACGGAGCTCACAAGCTGTGTGAGCCCATGTTTATGTTTTGGCACAATTAGCAATCTCAGTTCGCATTTTTATTTGCTTGGGCCCCTCAGCAGACAGAGGAAGTGCAGAACAGACTCACTGTGTGTTACAGGCTGCTTCAGAAACAGGGAGGAAGAGCTCAGGAGAGACCTGCTACATCTTTTAGGCTTCTAAAGAGCAGCTGATCCCTGACACAGAGCTGTTTCTGGGTGGTTCCTAACATGCTGCTCTGTTTTGTTTTTTTTTCCCTGAATCTCAGATACATCACATTCATATGTTTCTTCTGGGATTTAAAAACAAACACTGAACCTTTTCCAGGATGATATTTCTACCTCCCCCACTACACTCTGAGCCTTGCTTGCATCATTGCCAACATTTGTTCATTTAAAGCTAGGAAATCTTAGCCCAGTGGAGAGCAGGTAGGATTGGAATCATCCTGCCCTGGGAGGGGTATGTACAAACACTTAGTCGAGGCAAGAGAGGCCTATAGAAGTTGAAGAAGTCATTTCAATTTAAGAGCATTGAACACTGCATATATCAAACCCTTGTTAGTAAACACCTGGTAAGAAACATGATTTTGAAGAGCAGGTCAGACTTCTCACAGAGTTGGAGTCCAGCAATGTGCTAGAAGGCATCATTCAGCACAAATTCCCCCCAATTCCAGGATAGTTATTGCATAGAGGCTGCTGATTTGAGAGCCCCAGCCTGAGTCACACATGCTCTGACTGCCAGACGTGATGACAGCCTGCCTCTCCCAGCCACTTCAACTGGAGCAGCAGGTTCTCAGCACTTCTGTGAATCAGGAGCTTTGTTCTTTGGCTGCAGCCACAGAGAGCGGGCAGTTCAATACAATTCAGTCACACCCCTGAAATAGTTTTAGTGAAATCTATTTATTACTCATTGTCATTTACAGATCAAGATGTTTGAAGGTGTTACTGTTTGGTTAGAGGATCTCTGTGCCATTCTCTCCAGTCTTTGTGAGGGGGCAGGAGGAAAAGGAAGGAAACACAGAGGAATCCTTTAGGGCTCTGGCCAGCTGAAGTCTGGCATGTTCCTGTGTCTGTTGGTTTAAAATGCCAGCTCAGTAGCACACACTATTCACAGCCTTGCTTACCTGTGCAAACCACTGTGTTCACAGCAGGTGCTGGGTCTCCACATCACACTGAATGTCCAACAAAAGACCATTCAGATGCAGGTAATTTCCAAAGGAACATTTCTAACTATGGCCAAAGATATGTAGCCATGTTGCCTGGGCAGTTTTCTTTTTCATTCTTAATTCTGTGGTCATGTCCTTCTCTCTCACAACAGTTTAGGCCTTTGTTCTGCCTGTTTCCTTACATATAAATCTTAGCCCACTGTATCCCAGTCTCCAGCTCCTCCAAATAAAGCTTTTTGCTCCCTCCTGGGACACATCATAGTCAGACAGAAGATTTTGTGGGCTCTTCTTGCTCTTCCTGCCCATTGCAGTGGAAGCACTTCATCTCTGCTTCACTGGTTCGAGAACTTCCAATCTGGAAGAACTTCATTAAGTCTACTCTGGATCTCCTCCTGGATATTGGCTGACTCCAGACCACCATTCAGATGACAATCAAAACTCCTCTTTGCAGATGAACACTTACGAGATCCTTTAGGTCTTGGGTTGCTCAATTCTTTCTTGTCTTCCCTTCAAACAGCACAGTGCTGTGCCTTTTGAGGCTTGTAGACATCCAGTCTGGGGGCTCTGCTCACCCTTTTCCAGATGAAGAGGGAACACTGAAGATCCAAAAGCCCTGCAGGCACTGACATTCCTGGGAGTGAGGAGCCAGGGTGGCCTCTCCAACTGGCATGTCCAGGCTCTCAGAACTACAAAGAATGAGTCAGAAGAGCAGAGTCCCAATTCTGTCTCTGCCCATGATTCTCTGCATCATCATATTCCCTCTCAGCTTCCTCAGCTGAAAAACAGGAGTCATAATATTTCCTTACCTACAAAAGCTGTTAGGAGGATTATTGCATTGTTGTGAATTCCACAGATGAAAGGTACTACAGAAGAACAAACTGCAATTACTGTTTCAAACCTCTGCCCTAATCCTGTCATCCTTAACTTACTGAATAACACTTACTCAATCGAGGAAATCCTACCACTACACTGAAGATGATCACTGGAAAAGATGACTCTCTGTTGTAATAAGAGCATTTATCCCCTTGTGTTCAACACCCTTCTGCCTGATACTGGAGTGATCTGAGTCATATAATCTCCCTTTGCAGTGGAGAACTGTGGTTTTGATGGTGGAACAGGCACAGGTGAAAATCAGAAGCTTGCAGGAAGTACCTGTTGCAAAGATCAGAAAAATTGGTGTTCCCAGCAGCCCCTGATTCCTGCTAAATACTGTTGGGTGCAGTCACACAAGGCACTGAGTGTGGCCCATCCTCCCAAAACTCATCTGTTCCACAAAACATCTCCTTTTCTGCTTCCATCCCCTCCTGGTTTCAAAACACTCAACACTCCATGAGCAGAGAGGCAAAAAGTGCCAGTGTTTAACAGCCCTGCAAACCACTCTGGTTTTGCACAAATAACATTTTTCTTGTCGAACCCTGTGCACAAAGCTTCTGATAAAGATGAAGGTACCACTGGGCATTACAGGTTAAAAGTACTGCAGCAGCCAGGAATAAATACATGGCAGGTGTTCATTAACAAGGCACTAATTGGGTAACTGGAGGTGCAGCATAAAAGACCACAGAGGGCAATTGAGAAGCTTTGGGCTTGGGGAACAGGAGGAAGAGCTGCTGCTGTAAGTCTGTGTCTTATGGAAAAGCTGGTGTTGAGGTGTCTCAGAAGAGGCAGCCTTTTCCATCTTGTGCATGAAACTGTGTGACAAAATCAGTTCAGAATTTAATTTAAGGATTATGACTCTCTTTTCCTCGGTTGAAGTGCTTTTACTTTGGCTTTAGTAACTTGAGCTTAAATTGTTCTGATTTGATTTCACTGTACCTCCTAAGGGGCTTATTCAAACTGAGTCAGCCTGTGCCTGTTTGGCTAAACCATTATCTAAACTCACTGCCTTGCATAAAGAAGGCTTTAGGGACCCCAAAATATGTTTGCTTTCCTAATCCCTTGGAGGATTCAGCAGAGTTCTTCAAGCACAAGTCTGCAGACCTACAGGTAGGTGTGTGAGTGACTGCTGTGTTCCAGGTTGAAAACTGATAGTGGTGAAATCTCTGGGGACAGTTTCCCACGTGAATTATTTTGCCTGCTCAGCCTGCTGCATAATGAACACGACAATTTGGGATGAAACTCTCTTACACCCACCCTGGGTGAGATAAGGCAGGACAAGGTGTAATTGGAGACTCTTTTTGGGTTGCAGTTTTGATGCACCCTTCATCATCGTGCTCCTGAAGTGGGTTTGCAGTGAGGCTCAAACTCTAATATTGAACTTGTGCATGTCCACTGTGAGGTGAGTGCTCTGCTAGCTTGGAGAGCTTTTTGCTCTCACAGAATTTTTGCTCTCTGGCTTCTCTTGTCTCTGCCTTTCTGCCTGCACTCCCCAGTTTCTCTCTGCTCTGCTGTTGTGCTCTGTGTCTGTTGCTGGGGTTGTTGAACACTCTGCATTAGGAGACCCCTGTTCAGTTCCTTGTGGCTCTGCCAAGTCTTAGATTGCAGCCAGCCCTTCTTTTGTTGTAGGAGTTTGTCTTAAACTAAACTAAAATATAAATACTTTTCAAACCTAAGCTTTCAGATTATGATTTAGCTGAAAAGGAGTCTTTAGAGTGCATGGAGTCCATTTTTCCAAGTGTTCCTAATGAATACTCAGCCCATTTCTCCCTGCCCCCTTTCTTGGAAAGCTTCAGCTGCCAACTTTTCCCAGCCCCCATGCCTGGAGCTGCAGCAGTTTTCATTTAGGGGCTCTTTGGTCATGCTCATGATTTGGTGTCTGTGTATGTTATGGCATTCAGGAATTCCTACTCTGGTTATCCATGTGGATCAGGTACATCCTGGAGCAGGACAGTGCAGTCAAAAGAACTGCCCTGCTTCCCTTTAGCTCTCAAATGCTTTGACACACTTGTGATCTTTTAGATTGCTTTGAAAATGGGCTTGGAGCAGAAAAAGGGTAAAAAGTACTCAAAATCCAGTTTTTACCCTGGTATCTGGTGTTCAGGACACTTGTGGGCAGGGCAGAGTTTAGGTGACGTTCCAAAAGGATTTCCTCTCTGTCCAGCAATCAGGTTTGTGAACACCTCAGTGAAGTGTGGTGGTTCTCCTTAGGAACTCCTATAATTTACTTTTTTCTTTCTGCTTACATGCTTTATGCTCTGCAGAAACCATTTGCTGAGGGTAGGGAGGTGACTTTTGGGGTACCTGATGGTCAAGTCAAAAGGGTCAGGAGGGAACCCAAGTCTCACCACTGACCTAGAGTGGGGTTTGGGGGTTGATGCACCAAATGCTGCCTTAGTAAATGCACTCAAGAGTGGTAGAGTTGTGAGCAAGTTTCTGCTTCCTGAATTTGCACCAGCTTTGAAGTTGAGTGCCAAAAAGCCCTCATTTTGAGGGAGTTTGGCTAAGGTAGGTGCACAATTTTGGTTCCATCCTGAGGCAGCTGCAAGCATGGCTAAATGGAATTCTCTTAAGCCTGTACAATCTTTCTGATTATATCATACCTCTGGAGAAATTTCAGTCCCATTGGTCGTGTGTTTCTAAAGCTAATCTTCTGGAAATAAGGTCTTTTAGTAAAACTGCCTTCACCTTATGGTTACAATAAACTGACTTATTAATTGGCATCAGCATGTGGCTGTCTGAACCAGCAGCGTGGCAGCCTCTGCTGGCACACATGTCCACAGAGAAATCCCCTCACTCTGCCTTATTCCATACTGGCACTTAAATGTTTCCCTTATTTCTTTTCCAATAGTTCTATTATATTATTTTTTTCTGCAGCAATTCAATCGTATTTTGGCTTATAACAATTTTTTTTGTTCCAACTTCTGTTTGCAGTTGTGGATTTGCTTTAGGACATGGGATGTGTGTGGGTCTGCTACTTGGAAGTGGTTTTAACAGCGCTGACGTTTGTTGATGCTTTTATGGTGGTGTGCTGGTGAAATTCACATTGTTTTTATTGTATACATTAGATTAATTTCTGTTGTTTTCAGCGGTTGACAATGTTATGAAATGAACCAACCAGTGCAAACTACATCGGGCTGTGGATTTTCTTGATGGATTTTTTTTTTTTTTTTCTTTTGGCCGCTCGTTACTCCAGCGTGTATCGGCGGCGGGCTATTTTTATTGCAGCTCGTATTAGTTGTTGCGTAATAAACGCGAGAGCGCATTACCCAATGCAAACCGCGATTAAAAAAAAAAAAAAAATACCCAACAAAAAAACCCCGCACACATATATACACACACGAAAAAAAAACCAAAAAAAGGGGGGGCGAGAGCAGTAGTGATTTGCAGCTCGGCGTGGGTCCCACGCGCGTTCCCAGCCGCACTTTTCAGGCTCTGCTCGTACCTCGGGAGGCGCGACGCGGGCGGACGGGGGAAGCCGGGATTTTCCCCGGCCATGTCTGCCGGGGGGACACCCCCTCGCCGCCACCTCCGCTCGGCTCCGTGTCGCGGGTCGCCCTCCCCGAGCCCCGCCAAGGCTCTTTCCCCGCCGGGCCCGCGGCGTTGTGCGGCCCCGCCGCCCGCTGACCGGGGCATCACCCCTGCCGTTCCCGTCCCCTGCCCGCCGCTCCGGGCAGGGCGCGGGGGGCCGGGGGGGCCGCGCGGGCTTCTGGGATTTGTAGTCCGGCCTGCGGCCGCCGCTTCTCGCCCGGCCCGGCCCGGGACTACGGTGCCCACATGGCCTTGCGCCCCGGCGCATGAGCGCTCGGGCGCTGTAGCGCATCTATTATACTGCCTTGCCGAGGATAAAAAGAAGAGCAACTGGAGGGACTGTAAGGCAAACGTTGCTGGAGCTGCCGGGGCAAAGTAATCTATTTAATCTTTCCCTTTATTTGTTAGATGCTTGGGTGTGCATTGCTAGCACTGGGCCATGGTTTCTGGAGGGAGGGGGGCCGGGGAAGAAGGGGGAGGAAAGCAAAACCCACTTGGGAAAGGCCAATGCTGATTTTTTTTTTTTTTTTAATTTNTTTTAATTTTTTTTTTTTCCTCTCTCCTCTCTTCTTCTGCTCCTCCTTGTTGCGAGAGCCCCGCGTCGCTCCCCGCGGCCCCGCAGCCTTTGTGCGCCGCCACAATCGTAACAAAGCGCGGCGGGGCTGGCTGCAGCCTGGCCATTGATTTCCTCCCGGCCCCGCCGCTCCTGCCCACCCTTTTCTTCTTCTTCTTCTTCTGCCGCTTCTTCTCCATCTTCTGCTCCCCCTCCCCTTCTCGCCGAGCGCCCGAAGACGCCCCGGCCGGGCGCAGCCGCGGCCCCGCCGAGCCCAGCGCAGGACGGGCTGGCTTGCTTTCTTTCTCTTCTCTTCTCTTTTTTTTTTTTTTTTGTTTTTTTTTCTTCTTCTTCCCCCTCTCTCGCTCGCTTTCCCTCGCTCTCTCTCTCTCTGCCCGCCATCTTTTGAAGGGGAAAAATTAGGGGCGAGGATAAGGAGGGCTGCAGGCGCTCTTGAAAACAAGGAAAAAAAGAGGGGCGGCGGGGGGGGTGTTGAGAGGGGAAAAAAAAAAAAAAAAAAGGAAGGAAAGAGAAAAAAAAAAAAAAATTTAAAAAATAGCGCGGAGGAGGGGAAGGAGGGGGGATTAGGCAGCCTGCAGCCCCCGGCTCCGGAGCCCGGTGTGGCCCCAGCCCTGGGCCAGCGCCCGCCCGCCCGCTCCGGCCATTTCCCCGGCTGGCTCGGGAGCCGCAGCAGGGTCTGAGCGGACGGTGCGGGCTGCAAAGTGCGCCTTTGGCGTCCGCATGCTTTTATTTGTGTATGGTATGCGTGTGTGTGTGTGTGTACCCAGCTGCTCCGCTCGCGTAAATATCCGGTGTTTACCAAACTTCTCGCAAATAAATGGAAACCCAAGGGTTCGCTGCCTAAACTCGATATGCTTTCTAGGTGTAAAAAGAAACGCAGATCGCAGATTTATATATAGAAGTGTCACGCTATAAATAATGCTGCCGATAATAAAATGTAAATCTTCAAAACTCAGCCGTCCTTCTCCTCCGTTTATGCTTCTTGTTTGGGTTTGGCACCTCCCTGGGCGCTGGGGATAGAGCATTATTTGTAGCCGGCTTGGTTTCACTTTCAGACAAAGCTGTAGTGTTCAGGTCGCGGGTCTGTGTGCGTCTTTACGTGCTTGGGTCTCGCAGGGTGTTAATTCAGAGCGTGTTTTCCTCCACAATTGACTTTTGACAACTTGGAGAATGCGTTCTGTCAGGTTCGGGATAAATGTGCTGTGACAGTCCCAGAGTGTGGATGTTCCTTTCTGTTGATTTCTTCAGGAGTCAAAAGTTACTGAAATAAACTTGTTTGGATGAGCAAATGTGATGGCTTCACTAATATTTCAAACTTTTATATGTAGGTTTTGGGATTGTTTTGGGTTGTTTGTTTTTTGTTTTGTTGTTGTTTTGGCTTTTTTTTTTTTGACATCTTACGTTCCCTGACACTGGTAAATAATAGCAGGTTAGGAGCTGACATAATTAGCAAAGCACACCTGCTGTTCCTTGCTGGGAATAGAGAAGCACGTTTTTAATATGCTTGTTAATATTTTTAACGTGTACAGTGTGAGTGTGTGCTTGGGGGGGTGTGTCTACATGAAACTGTAGGTTTAGTTTTAAAGCTGAAACTGTTGTCTTTAATTCACACAGTGCTAAGCCATGGTATTAGAGGGGACTTGGTGACTGCCATATGTGCTGCAGGATCTGGGTGACAAGTGCAGAATAAATATGCATCGATCAAAACAAACAAGAAGTCCCCAAAGCAGTTTGGTTGCTTTACAAGCAGAAAAAGCCATGATCTCTATTGCTTACAACTCCCTAAGTGCTTGAGTGTTCTGTGAATGCAGGTCCTGCCTCCTGATCTGCAGATCACAGCGCTGCCAGACTGCTGGGTGTCTCATTTTTTTAGCACAGGAGTTTGGGGATTTTTTAATAATACCCTAGGAGGCTCCTGCTGAAACAGAGTAACTCCAGACCTCAAAGCCTTCCTTTCTGGAAGGAATAAACGCTAAGATTGTGTATTTCTTTCACTCATTTAGTGTTTTGAGACAAAGTTTAATAAAAGGCTTGGGGCATGGGGTAAAAATCTTGTAAAATGTTCAGCATAAGCTTGATTACAATATTGTCTCTTCAGTGCTGAGACAGTAGCTCTTGCAATAAAAAGCTTTTTAGTTGTAGTGACCTATGCATGCAGAGTTTAAATTAAGAAAGAATGCAGGTGCAATGTGGAGTGTCTGAGGGTTGTTTTCAAAGCTGACTCTGGAGTGTTCTGTTATCTTCAAATAAAAAACTAGGCTTCTGGAAATAAAACTGGTGTCATTTAAGCACCAAAGTGCTTACAAAAACTTTAGTTCTTGTCATTTAAAAAGTATTTAGAGGAAAAGCATGTTGAAGTCTGAGTTCCAGCTCAGTAAGCGTGCTGAGCAGCCTTGCCCTTGCACTGTCTGTCTTTAAAGAAGGCTGATTTTGTTATTAGTCAGTGTCTGCAAATGCAAGTGTTTCTGTGGGTTTCATAGCTGCTCGTGTCTTTGCACTGCTGTGTACAATGACTTAAATCACAGTTCTTAATAATCTTGCAAAAGGCCTCTCTGCTGAGTTAAGAACTGTGTGTTTAAAACTCATCTCTTAAGATGGAGCGAGTCTAATGGGGGATTTTGGGATCCTCAAGCCTCACTTGCAGGCCAGGGGTCCAGCCTGAGGATGTGTCCCTGTGAGGCTGAAGGCAGTGCACACACACTAGGCTGGGGCTTCCCAGAGTTTTCCCAGCTTTTAACTTGGTGCACGTTCTGAACGATGCTGTTTAATATTTACCACTTCCCTTGGAGGGGAGGCACTTGTGCAGTGGAGTGTGGGTTTCCAGCCAAGCCCTGCTGCACTCCTAGAATCTCACTCCCCCTCCCAGGAGTAATCTGGGAGCCTGATCGCTCTTGTTGACAGCACAAACAACTTGGGAGTCAAATCCCTCTCCTCGGCAGCAGCTGAGTGATGTACTGAGGTCTCATATTTCAAAGGCTTAATTACTTTTACAAAATATATTACTCTGTCTACTTTGGTAAGCTATCAGGTGCTTTCAGCACAGGCAGAACTACACTTTGCTAAATAAATGAACAAAGAGTGTTTTGCATCTCAGTGTTGTTGATTGTTTCTCTTTAATCCTGGTTGCTCCTTCTTTGCTAATTTGCAAAATTCATTAATCCTCAGTGGGTTTCCCAGTCATTACAATGAGCCATATGTTTTGTTTTGTTGTACTTGATGTTGGTGTTTTTTTTTTTTTTT
>VZTT01066853.1:20406-36702 GCA_013400855.1 Buphagus erythrorhynchus
GGCGGGCCCCGGGGGCCGCCGCCGCGGGGCAGCGGACGAGGAGGCAGAGAGGCCGGCGTGGGGAGCAGGTGTGCCGCAGCCCCCGCGGGGTCCCCCGCCGCAGAGTTTCCGGGGGAGCGGTGGGGGAAGGGGGTGTGGCGGGAGGCACGGCTGTGCCGGGGTGGCTCTCCTCCCGCCTTTCCCTCTCGTTGGATCTCTCAGCCATTTTCTGCGCGAGTTGGCGGTGGCACGCCCGGTAGCCTGGGGCGCTCGCCCCTCGGCAGCGGTGGGGAGAGGCGCCGGGCCCCCTGTCTGGCGTTTGTGTGCGGTTGTGTGATAACTCGTACCCGGGTCTCATCAGCACAGGGAAATTAAGAAACGGTTTAATTGTTGTGACCTAAATACACGTGCGCAGTCTGGTGACCCGCTAAGCATTAGGCACCTTTCACTGCCCCCTGCTTTTGATACCGTACGTGCTGAAAGGAGAGGTTCAGTAGCTACAGCTGCTTCAGGGTTTATATGTATAACCTTTATATCATATTGATTGTCTGTGTAATATTAGTGTTTTCTGAACCTTTGGGGACAGCATTTTGCTCAGGCTGGTGCTTTGGAGCATTGTTCGTGCGACATTTGTGCTGCTCACAAGACCCAGCGGCCCGGTGAGCAGAGTGACAATCACATGCATGCCCGGTAACCTCTGTGCCTGTTTTTCTGTGCGGCATGAGTTGACTGGTCTTGTGATCAGATGGTACACAGGGTTCAGTTGGAATCTGGGCTTTCACCGCTGAAACTACTGAGGATGGTGAGGGAGAGCAGTGGACAATATTTTGATCCTCAAAATGCCATAGTACCAAGTTGTCTAGAAAGATCACAGTCGTGGAACCATTATAATTTCAAAGATGGTCTGTGTGGGACGTGGCCATTTGTGTGGCTAAAGTTGCAAGATCATGGAGAACAATGATGTAAGATGAAAATGACAATATATTTGGGTTACACGATCACTCCTTTGAAAGTGATTGGACACAGTATTGGAACTGCATTCATATTAGAGAACAAATCTGGTGAATTTGGTGAAGGTGCAGAGTCTATGCTGTACTTGTAACTGCAAGTTACTTTTGTGTAACTGCCACTTAAGTCTTTTACCAATTATATACCTTATGAGTTAAATATCTCCTTTAATATGGAAGAAAACAATTTTCCACATTGAAACTGACAGTTGTAGACTAACTCTATTATTTTGAATTGTACTTAAAAATACTCTGTGTCAGAGACCAGTGCTGTTAGTTCTGGATTATTGGATTGTTATTGGATTATCAAGTATCTCTACGAAGGCAGATTCCTTGCACAATGTGTTTCCCCTTAAAATCAGTAAAATTATTCCATCTGGAGTATTTAGTGAAGTTAGGGATTGTATTTTTTCCTTCTTCCTGTTTTTTGGGTAAGACATTCCACTCTTGGTTTTCAGTTTGAGTGACGTGACGCTTTACATAAAAGCTATCATACTGAAAATACTGTAGGTTCTGTAGGTACCCTTCACTCTTTTTATCCCCTATTTTTCCTCATTCCCTTTCTATCTGACTTTTTTTGACACATCTAAGGTTAATAAAATTACTTGAAGTATTTTACATGTGAATGGAGGTGTTTTTGTGTGTTAATATTAAACTTCTTCCTTATGACTTTTAAGTAGGCTGTAATGCTTTTTCTTTCTTTCTAGTGATCTGTTCATGATCTGCAAGAGCGTACTTACAGGGTCTTAGAAGCTTTGCTGCAATGTTTTTAATAGACTTTATGTTCAACAGTAATCTCTGTTTGGAGAGATGTGATTTGATCTAAGTAGGAGATGTAATCCTTTGGTAGCTTCTGTATTATACTGCTGGTCAGTGTTAGATGCAAAATGGCAGAATAGTTTTCTAATGACAAGACTGTCTTTTTAAGGATTTTTAGTTAGTTTTATTCCTTCCTGGTTTTGCTTAGTGAGGTCCCTCCACACTCAATATGTGTTGCAGTGTTTAGCTCTGTTAAGGAGCCCTATGAAACCAATAACAATCTGTATCCCTGGACTTTTAATTGTTATGAGAGCCTTGAAAGCTTAAGCATATTCACACACCCTCCTTATCCTGAACAACAGAGGAATCACCAAAAAGCTCTTTAGATAATGCCTCCTCAAATTAATGCAATTTGATAACTTTTTTCAACTATGTTCTTGGGAAGCTTTGTGTTTTCTAATCTTCCCAGGAACACCAGGAAAAGTTCTATTGCAGAGGGCTATCAACCAGGCTTGCGGTTTGCCTGTAACAAGTACTGCATGTGCTCATTCTGTTGCACTCTCTCCTTTAATGGGAGCTAAATCTTGGCCAGAGGTCCACACTGCTTTGTCTCTTTGGCTCTGAAGGAAACATCAGGCTTCAAGGTCCATACTGCTTACCAGGATGAGCTGGCACAGCCTCAGGGAGCAAGAGACCTGGTGCCTATAGATGAATGTGGAGCCACGGGAAATTATTTCCTGGGTGCATGAATATTAACATATTAATTTGGCTCAGAAGTGCTCTTTTAAAGAAAACCTTTAAATTGTCTCCATTAATTGCACTTTGGCTCACAAAGCCAAGTCACTTCGGTACATAAACTGAATTCCTTTTGAAATGAATGAAATTAGAAAGTGTTTTCCAACCACTAATGGGTACTCAGTCCCTAGGACCATATTACAGCTGATCAAAAATAAAACTCTAAAACACATATAGTGTGGGTGTCAGGTCCTTAGCACCAATTAATGCACTCTGTGGAGCTAGTCTGAGCACAACCCTTACCTGCTGGGTGAGGAGAATGGGAGAATGTAAACATAATGTGTAGCTGCTAATATAGATCTAATTATATAATATATATATATCTTATATATATATATAAAATATAGATACATCTATATATAATTATATAGATCTAATGTAGCTGCTAATATAATATCTGTGTGTAATACATATGTAAAGATATGTGTGTATACACACACCCCTTTCAACAGAGGCAGTTGAGTGGCTGTAATTGGAATATATTTTTTCTTCTTCTGAGGCTCTGGGAAAACCCTAATTACTTTGTGTGCAAGCAATATGTGTTTATGTGGATAAATTCCCCTAAAACTTATATTTCCTTATCAAATGTTACTTCCCTTGCAAGATTGGTTTAGCGTAGTTTGTACAATTTTTTGGAGTGCTACCAGGGTCATGTACTCTGCAGAATCACAGATCAGCTTGTATTGGAAGAGACTTCAGAGATTCTCTAGTTCCAACCACTGCTGCCTTAGACAGGGACACCTTCCACTAGACCAGACTGATCAGAGCCCCATCCAACCTGGCCTTCAACATTTGCAGGGATGGGGCATCCACCATTTCTCTGGGCAAACTCTTCCAGTGTCTCACCACCCTCACAGTAAAGAATTTTTCCTAATATCTAATCTAAACCTATTCTCCTTGTTTGAAGCCATTCCCCCTTGTCCTGTCACTATATGCATTGTAAAATATTCTCTCTCCACATTTTTTGTAGGCTCCCTTTAGGGAATGGAAAGCAGCAATTAGGTCGTTCTGAAGCCTTCTCTTATCCAGACTGAACAGCCTCAATTCTTTCAGGCTTTTCTCATAGGAGAGATGCTCCATCCCTCTAATCATGTGTCTCTCCTCTGGACTTGCTCCAGCAGGTCAATGTCTTTTCTATGCTGGGGACCCCAGAGGTAGATGCAGCACTGCAGGTGAGGTCTCATGAGGGCAGAGTAGAAGGGTATAATAGTTTCCCTGGCCCTGCTGCTTTTAATGTAGCCCAGGGCACATTTGGCTTCTTGGGTGGCAAGTGCATGTTGCTGGGTCATGTCCAGCCTCTCACCCACCCGCATCCTCAAGTTCTTCTGGGCAGGGCTGCTCTGAATCTGTTCATCCCCAGCCTGTGTTGATATCAGGGGCTGCCCTGACCCCGGTGCAGCACCTCACACTTGGTCTTGTTAAACCTCATGAGATTCCCGTGGGCCCACTTCTTGAGCTTGTCCAGGTCCCTTGGACTGGCACCCCATCCTTCAGATGTGCAGACAAGCCCAGCTTGGTGTCATCTGCATATTTGTTGAGGACGCATGAAATTCCATCATTGATATTCCCTGAGGGACACCACTTATCACTGATGTCCATCAGGACTCTGAGCCACTGATGACTGCCCTCTAGATGTGGCCATCCAACCAATTCCTTACCCATTGAACAGTCCATTAAGTTTTAGGGATTACATAGAGTATAAGCACATAGTATCTCAAGACTAGAGTGTCTCAAGTGCTAAGCATATGTTTGAGTAAGGTATTGGAGGATGGCATTAAGGAAGTTGAAATGGGTTTCAGATAGTTTGATTGTACCTAAATTGATAGCGGTTTTTTCTGTAATCATGTTTACCTTATCTAGAAGAAATTTCACATCAGTGCTTTTCTGTGCTTTTCAGCGTAAAGTCTGAGGTTATCCTTAAGCTGCAGGTTCAGACTTCACCTTAATTTCAGTATTTTATAGTTTGATTTGATTTTGGGTTTTTTTTAGAAGAAAATAAATGTATTGGAGTTTTTGGAATACTACTTTCACTGCTGAATATATAATTTCTGCATTGCAACCTGTGATTAAATTTCTTTGATATTGGTGTGTGTAGTGAAGGACTGTTGTAAGCTAGGGAATAACTTCATTTTATGTGTTTTTTAAAAAAAGGTTGTATTATTTCAGCTGTGTCTGAAACTTGCATGCAGTCTATTTCTTCAGCTTTAAGTATCAGCTGCTCCTTCTGGTGTCTGTAATGGAATGGATGTCATGTTGTAGCTGCAGGATATCTATTTGGTAACAGTTTGTTAGCTTTGGTATATGAGATCATTTGTTTGGCAGCTGGTACTAGTGATTCCTTTGGTCATAGTGCTGAAATGCTTGGTGAGATCCTACTTGCTAAGCTTATTTTACAGCATTTATTACCAGCCTGGCAATGTTCCACCTTCTGAAAAAGGAAAGAAAGCAGTAGTGAGCTTGGAATCTGCTTGTATGTCAGTTTGTTCAAATGAAACTTTCCTCGGAATGTTCTTGTGACCTGATTAGTTTTGGTTTTTTTTTGTTTTTTTTTTTGAGCTTCTTGCCATTTTGTAGAGATCCATACAGCAATAACCCTATTGCACACACATGTACATCTTCATACATGGAAATATTTATGAACATCTGGCTGTAAACCCTTTGAAAAATATTTGAAAGAAAATTACTGTTTTATATACTGTAAAAGGGCAATCCAGCCCAGGGCCAGATCTGAGCATGTGGGCAGGAAAGGTCAAAGAGCAGATCTAAACCGTACAACATTTCACAGACAGCCAAAGGTGAGCCTTAGGCTGCAGTATTACACCTTTGCGCTGGTGTTAGTCTTTCATCAATAAAGTGAGCTAAAGGCTAAGTTCTGCAAAAAGGAATTTATTACAGTCTTGTCTCACTCAAAAAAAATTGCTTAGAGAGGAAGTAATTGAAAGTATGGTCTTTTGACATGGAAACCACACTTCTAGCCTGGGGCTTTTTTGGACAAAAACAATCCCGAAGTCCTCTGGTTTTGAGCTTTGCAGGAACTAAGGCCATTCTTCTTTAGTTGTTTGGATTTCCCCTCCTTTAAACACTGCTGTCACTGAACAACTTCTTGGTTTCCTCTAGCTCTGCTTTGCATCTAGCTCCATCTCTCTTAAAGTTGCAAGAAGACGCCATGTTTTTTGTTATAGTTTTTTCTTTGCCACAAGTGACAAAACAAGGTGTGGAAATGCACAAGCTACTGACATTCTGAGAGAGATGGATATACCTTAGTTGTTTAATTCCATGAAAAAATGCATCATTGCCTGACAGTCAAATGGATTTTGCCTGTAGATTATCTTATTTCTGACATACAAGTAACTTAGCCATGGAGTTCCAGGCATTGATTCTTGAATTGGTGTGCAGTTGGATAGTAGATGCTTGATTCCTTATTCTTAGGGCACTTTTGCTGTTTACAGCTGTCCAGAACTGGGTGAGTACTGTGCCACATACTATGCTCAGTGGAAAGTGATTTGGGGAATAGTAGCAGCAGAAAGCCTTGGAGGTACCTTTCTTTGTTGGTGGCACACCTTAAAGCAGGAAACATTGGAATTTCACACAGTGATGTTAATGCTGTAAGGGAATACCTGTTGACAATAATGGCTTGATATGAATGAGAAAATAAAGCTACTTGGGGCTGAAAAATGTGGACTAGCATTCCTGAAAGCTGAATTTGTGAGAAACATTTTAAAAACCGATGCAGACCTTTGTTGCCAGTAGAGGCTGGCTTCATGGAAACTTAGATAAACTTTGTAACTTTTCTTATGTGACCTAAGTTAAAGTTGAAAAATAGCTTTATTAACTTGAAGGGAAAGGAAGATGGAAGAATTTTGACCTAAATGTTTTATTCATTAGTCATCATGTTATCCCGCTTTGACGTTGTGGAATGTAGCTGTTTCCAGTGGATGGTAGTGGCCTTCAGCTGTTGCTTTGGTCTGAACAGTAAGTAACAGCAGACCAAATGCCCTGAGAGAGTAGATGTGACAATGTAGCTGGGGTCAGGCGGGACAGAAAATGGAGTAATTTTTCTCATATAGACAATTCCTTGTTCTGACATTTCAGTAGTATTGAAGCTGATGAGGACTTCCTTTGCAAAGAAAATTCTTTGAAATAATACTCACTATATGTGCTACAAACCTTGATGAGGTACCTGTTCCTTTAAGAATTCCTCTGACACTAAGCATCATGTACTTTGCACCTTTGTGATGTTCGTGGATAGCTTCTGAAGAGTAAATTCAGATTGGAGTCATGTGTTGTGTTTTATATTTGTCAAGAGTTCTAAGTGCGCCCTTGATTAAGAGCACACTGTCTTGTATGCAGCTTAGATGAAGCATTGTAAGAAGAATGTTCTTAGGCTGTCCTAATTACCAGTATTTGCTGTGTAAAGGTTTCCATGGGTACACTTCTCAGGCAAAAGATGAGGAATGCAATTCTATAGGGTTAACAGGCTTGCAAGAATAAGCAGGAAAAGGAGGACTTTGAATGGGGTACTCATGTGAAGACAGCAAATAAATGTCTGCACTTTTTCCGTGTGCTTCCTGTGATAGTGTCTATTGGTCTGACTAACAAGCGTGGACACGGCAGTTCACCTTTGCCTGTCGTGAATCAGCTCCTCTGTGTGTGCTCTGCCTATGCTGCTTCTTAATATTCATGCTCAGGTTCTTCTCTGTTCTGCTCTCCCCCCAGCTTAACAGGGCCTTTCTCAAGTCACTCCATTTGCCCTGTTTGTCACTCAACTACCTGAGTAATGTCATGTTTTAATGTGCAAGGCTGAGGTCACAAGACAAGCTCCTGTGAAGGCTACAAGGCAAAGTGTTTTGAGACACTGAGAGGATGAGCTTAGGAGTTCTGGCAACAGTGCTTGTATCCTTCCCCACATTGACTAGGGCAAGTGTAGCTGAAATGTCTTTGGTCAGTCAGTGCACTTCTGGATATTTGGAATTGTACTGATAAATGGGCAGGAGGGCTTTACATCACACTTGCTACTGTTAAAACTGAGTCATGATTCCACTTCCATGGTCTGTGCTGAAGTGAAACTTGAGCTATGTATGATGTAATTACTGAATCAGTGTGGAGCTTTCTCTGCAGGATGTTCTCACTTCAGTGCAATACAGCTCAACTTTTCTCCTCCAAGGTGCTCAGTGAAATTTTAGATGTGCTAATGAAATCAGCTATATTATGTAAACAATTGACAATATTTATTTATTTTTCTAATCGAGGTGCTAGAAGTCTGAATTTGGTATTAGCACTTTCAAATTAGAGATCTGAGCACAGTAGTACTTAATTTTTTATAACTGAATTGGAAGGTTTCTTAAAATAACAACTGAGCTTTTGTTTTCACTGAGTTTACCAACTTTTATGAAAGAAAACGGAGGCTTGAATGAACTCAGTGCTCTGAATTTCTGTGCAGGGTATTTGTAGTGAATTCTGAATCTGGATGTTATCCAACACCTGAAATTGCTCAACTTTTAGGGTTGGGTTTGTTAATGCACAGCTCCAGGAGTACAGAAAATCTGAGCAGAGTACATTAGATAAAGAATTTG
Source organism: Buphagus erythrorhynchus (assembly GCA_013400855.1). Lineage (NCBI taxonomy): Eukaryota > Metazoa > Chordata > Aves > Passeriformes > Sturnidae > Buphagus > Buphagus erythrorhynchus. The sequence goes on from VZTT01066853.1 coordinate 28,520, forward strand.
AAGGAAAATACAGAGAGAAGGCTGTTGAATACATAGTTCTGAGCAAGTTATACTTAAATTATTATTATTATTTCACTGAATGTGGATAATTTTACAGAATGTAATATAATGTTGTAATGTTGAAACTCTCTGTGGCTGGGAAAAGACAGTTATTGGAACTTTTTGAAATCTGCAATTCACAGAAATTAGTTTATGTTCAGACAAGTTTTTGTGGTATCTTGTGTTTTTCTTTGGGGGCACATGAGCTTGTCCAACTATTGCTGAACAGTTGAGTGCTTGTGTCTGTCACATTTACTTGCCTTTCCTTTCACATTCCTTCAAAATGACCTTTTAAAATCTTCATGTTTAACACTCTGCTCTCTAACTCACACTATAAAATGGGTTGTACTTTTTAGGACAAATTGTACTATGGGATAGGTCATGAGCCTTTTGTTTCTGAAATGTCCTGTCTTGTTTTACAGCTTGGGTTGAACAGGGTGGGTGGAGACCTATGAGGCTGCTGTGAAGGAAGGTGCAGGTGTGAGGTAGCAGAAATTTGGCACAGAAACCACTTCACTCAGCTGTGGAGCAGCAGGGTTAGTCCATGCATGTGAGGGCTTGGTCTTGGTGAATGGCTTCAATGACAAGATGCATTCTGCTGTTCTGTGCTGGAATTGGGTATTGGCTGGACATTTGTCACTTCCACAGTAGAGTTGGTAGACCAGTGTTGAAGCCCTCTCAGTCATGTCTGTATAAAGGTCAGTGACAGAGCCAGCTTTTCTTACAGTAGTCTGTGTTAAGCTGTCACACCATGCAGAAGTGGTTGCAGAGGGCTAATCCTCAACTGTGTTAAGAAGGCTGGAATAAAGAACAGTGATTTGGTGGCCACTTCAGTTCTCTTAGCAGACAACCATAGTTTCATGCATCTTAGCTCTTACTTGGTGTTGGCTTTTAGCCTGGAGGAAGGTTGCTGTCCCGTGTTAACCACTTGAAACACCTTCAGGAGTGCAACCTGTGCCCTCCCAACTGTTAAAAGCATTTTTAGATCACATCAGGTTAAATACTTGGAAGAATTAACCCTCTCTCCTTATAAAGGTATTTATGAGATTTGTCTGTGCATGTAAATCATGCTTACAAAGCACTAAAATGATTTCAGACATAATCCTAACTTCAGGAGTGGGTGAGTAATACCTAGTGACTTTGGTACTTGGGCGACTTGGGGATATATGTCATTCATCTCCTGTGGACTAGATCACATTACAGTTGAGTTCAAAAAAAAAGTTCAGGTACTAAAATTCTTGTGTTCAGAAGTTCCTGTAAGCAGTCTTACAGACAGGGATGTATTTGGGGATGTCTTTGAATGGAACTAGGGAAATAACATATATTTGAAAATAGCTGTTTCTGTTTGTCACTTTATGGTAGCACTTGGTAGAAATGCTGTAAAATGCTTATGTAGAGCTGGCCTCGATAACAGATCCTGGGATAGGTATACAAAGAAGACAAAAATGCAGACAGAACAATATATTTTGTAGTGAATGTGGTTTTTTGAAACAATCAGTCAACTCAGTAAACCTATGTGCACATTGATAATACATGTATCCAATTTCTTTGTTTTTAAGCAAAACACATCTGTGTGGAGTGCCAAAGATGAACTTGAATCTCTGAATTAAACTTTGTTTGCTGATTAAAGAAATAATTCTGTATTTGTATTGAAATGTGTTAGTATGTGGACTAGAAATTTGATTTGGTTTTGGCTTTTTGTTTGTGTTACTGAAGCACTAGAAGTTGACTATAGTCTTCATTAGAGTTGTATCCTTGGTCCCTATTTTGACAGAAAGTGAAAAGAAAGAGTTTTGTTTGTATTTAAATGAAGTTACCCTGAATCTGTAGTTGTTAGGATGGCTTCTAGTGAGTCTGCTCTGGTCGACTTCATCTCAGGAGTAAATCAGGTCTGTTATAAAGGATTTTCTTGTACACTGTTTTTCTGGCAAGCGCTAAAGGAACTTGACCAATTTTTACCCTCTCGTGAGGAGAAGGGTTTCTAATTTGTCTAAATAATTGCTCCATAAGCTTGCTGACTGAAATTTGTTTGCATCTATCAATGTGCGAATCATTCTTATTGCAGGACAAGGATGCAGCTGGATTTTCTATGTGATTTTTATTTTTTTGCTCAAATATTTCAGGATTGATGGACTGATACGTGGCAGCCAAATGTTAGCATGCTCCTGGGTGTGGTCAGCTGTAATTAGGTACAAACCTGACTGGATAAACTTCTAAGTCTACTATAATACCAGTGTTTTTGAGAAAATGTTTGGGATCCTATGTGAGTAGTTTAGAGTGGTTGGCCTGCTTTAAGGAGGGGAGACTGTTTCATAACTTAATGACTATTTATACATTCAAAGTCCTACGCAATTGATGGTAAACAGAACGTAAGTCTTTAGCATAGTGGCTTGCAGCAAGGGTAGGTTTGCCCATGCCAGTCAGCTGCAGGACTGTGGTTTGTTTTGTTGGTTTTGTGTGTAGTTTTTTTCATTGAGAAGGTATATGGTATGAGTGATTTAATTACCATGGTCTTCTGCACATAGTCCCAAGATGTGGTTCCTCCTTCCCTTTCCAGTTAAACTTGAAAATAAATCTGTCTAAGCCTTCAAGATTCAGTTTTAGTTACTAGAAAGCTACTTTCTGTGCTGTCTACAAGACAGAGTTAGGGAAGGTGTTTTGGATACAATAAACAAATTACCATAACAACAAGAGGAGCAAAACATATTTTTGGCTATAACTAATGAAAAATGCCGGAGCTGACGTTATATCTGTCCATGTTATCACTTCATTCAATCTAAGTCAGGATTTCCTGGCATTCATCTATACTGAGGCAATGGACTTTGCTGTTCATGCTGTAGCAACTTCTGGGTGATCGAGCATGGCTACTTGTGTATGTGTGCTTTCCCCTATTCTTGCCAGTTGAGTAAATCAGTACTTTCTCATAAATATTCAACTTAGTTTTTCTTCCTTGTCTTCCTGATTATTGCAGGTTAACTTTTCAGTTGCAAGTTTCTGTTTCAGAAGGATCAAAATACATCTTGTTCTTACAACAGTTTAACATAACCATTTACAGAGGTCTTACCAATATTATGTTAGCGGGTCAAAAAACCTGGGCTGCTTCAGCTCTCAGCACTGTTAGAGAGACACGTCTGATATCTTTTCATAAAATAGGAATTTAGGAGGTCAATTTTAATTTCTTTTTAAGTGAAGTGATACTGCTGAGTTTGTGCTTTTGGGTTAGATGGAACTGACCCCTTCTGAAGCAGTTTCCCTTGAAAGAGGGACATGGGGTCCCTGGATAGCACTTGCCTCTAGCCCTCCTTGAGAGTGTTCTTTTGTACCGTGGGAGTGCGTGTTCAGAACAATGATGAGAAATGGGGACTTGCAATCCTTCTGTGCCCCTGGAAAGAGTACCCTAAACTTCTGTCTGTAAAGCTTGAGAAAGTGCCACATGCTCTGCAGTTCACAAAGCCCTGTTGTGAATGTAGCCTTTTCATAGTGAAAGTGGAGGAAATTTGTAAAGAAATGGTTGCTGTTAACATGCGGGTATTTTTAGCTACTTTGAGTGAAGATGTTTGTGTGTGTTATAGCCGAAAAAATATTTTTCATTTAGCTAGAAAAAATTGGGGAGAATGTTAAACACATTGTTCATCTCTCTGTATTTATGTATTTACTTATGTCCAATAAATAACATTTTTTCTTAGTAATTTTTTTCATATTCTAAAATTAATCCTTTGAACAGAGGTTTGAAAGCTATATACAGACTCTTTCTTAAATAAAAAGAATAAAATAGAATATAGGACTTTATAGAGTAGTGAGAAGAAACAGGAAAGAGCAGGCGACCAAACCCATGCCTCAGGATACCAGCCCTAAGATGTGGTGATGTCTGTCTTGGCCTGCTCACTCAGGTAGGAGATACTAAGGTCTGAGATATGTCAGTACTTTTATACAGCATTGCAATGGAGTAAGAGCTAGTACAGTATTATTGATACCAGATTCTGCCTTACAGTGTTGCTCAAAATTCTCCTTCAGATGTAGTTCTTCCTTGTGTTCAAGAGAAGGTGGGGAAAGGCAGAGGCAGGATAAAAGATTTCTCTTAATCTCATTTTCTGGCAGAGGCAGTTCCCAGACGTGCCTTGGCAGTGTCTGTATTTAGTAGCTGTGTTCCTGGCCGCTGGCCCAGTCACATGGCGCTGCTGGAACAAGTGACACGGGAATGATGCATTAGCTGAGACCCAGCGCTGCGTGCCAGAGGAGGTGGGGTGGCCTGGCCGGCCCAGCGCTGCTTGCTCCCGCATGGCCGCTGCTGTTTGGCTCCAGTGAAAGCTGGACGCTGGCTATTGCAGGTGCCTTGAAAAAATAAACAGGGAAAGAAGCAGAGTCAAACCCTAGAGAGTGTTAAATTACAAGCAAATTTTCAGTTCTTTGAAATGATAAAGATTATCACTATGAAACAGCTTATGCAAAATACTTGGCTTACTTTGGGTCAGCTGAGCTCTCCTGACTGTTCGAAGCTACGGAGATGACCAGAAAGTGGGATGGAAAGGGGAAAGTTGTTTAGACTAAGCACGGATTTCTGTGTGGAGGAAAGAACTAGGTAGTGGACCTAGGGTGCTAATCTTACTGCAGACTTTACCTTTCTTTGTTTCAAGACCTAGTTTAACAAAAACTACGCTTCTCTTAATGGTAAAACACAATTAAATACATGGGTTTCTTTTCCGTGCAATTACAAGCCTTTAGCTCTTCTCTTTGCTAATGAGGAATTCCACTTCTGGAACTAGCAACTGAGCACTGTCTCTGTCCTATTTGTGGTCTTAGTTCAAACAGTGTACTTGCTGGCTGTTTTCTTGGTTAGGATTTTGTTTTATTGTGGGTTTATTTTTTTATTTCTACATTGTTACTGAAATATTCTATGAAAGCTAGCTCCCAAACTTCAGACTTGTAGATAAGCCAGTGAACAGTGATTCCTGATAACTTAGAGAAGTTGAGTTGTGACGCACTGGTTTAATGGGCTGCTCTTTATGTTTGTGGAAGGCTGATGTGTGCACTTTATGGTGACTCCAACTTGCGTAGATCTGTTAACGTCTATTAGCAGTGTGTGTGTGCCTTGTCATTTTTTGTGCATGCCTGTGATGATATTGCTTTGTAGCAACAAAGATGATGAAAAAATGCTTCTGGCCTTACAAAAATCCAATATATTATCCTTTCCTAAGCAGGGAATATCTGGAATTCTAGCTTTTCAATGAACAAATATATCCAATATTGTTTTGGATTTCATAGAGGAACATATAGAATTATCCTAAAAAAAAAAGTGACCCTTCTGTACAATGATTTGATACCAAGAACTTTTTTTTTCCTCCACCTGAACTCTTTCTTCAGGAAAATCTGTCTTGAGAGAGAGCAGTGCTTCAAATAATACCTTCCTTCACTTGTTGCGTGACAAATCTGCAATGTATCCCGCCTAACCTGTGTGAAACTAGTAACTATGTATCATGCTTGAAGAAGGTAGTTCGCCTGAGGTTAATAGGGCTTTGCCGTATTAGGACTACTTTAAGTCATTGTGGAAAAGGAATGTGGTGTAGCATCAGCACAACTCTTCCATATCTGAGGTTTTAGAAAGAGACGAAACAATGCAGAGTAAATGATTCAAATTAGGAGGGAGGACGGGAACCTATGTCTTCCACATAAGCTATTCAATGGACTAAAAGAGGGAAAATCATCATTAAGCAATCCAAAGGAGATTCCCCTTCGTCTTTAAGCATGTGTTTTGGCACTAATCCTGAATGTTTGAGTCTAGGCATTTTTTGTGTATGTCTTGCAAAAACAAATGCTCACTGTAACAGCAGGTATGATTCAAACTATTTTCCCTAAGCTTTTCTAGCCACTTCTAAAAGCTGTCTGGAAAATAAAACCTTGCATGGGTCTCTGAAAATATTCTGAGATATGAAAACAGTGCTTAAGTTTTAGAGGACAGCTGTAACTTGCGCAGAAAATGATTCGTAGCTACATCACATACATTTATTTCCTCTTCCCCCCCACCCCGAATTTTCTTGCTAAAATATTACCTTGAGTTGAAATCATTTACGCAATTGTCTTGCAGTGAAGATAAAGGACAGGAAATGACCTACAAACAGAGCAGGTGACATGCTGTCACATAGCGTAGAAAAAGAGTGATTAAATTCTACTTCACAGAGGATTATATCTGGAGAGCAGGACACTTTCTTCCATTTTCTGTGTTATCTACTTTATGGACTCTGTTGGTTTTCCATGTGTGGATTTATGTATTATTTTGTTGTTGTTTAGAAACTGTTCTGTGGATTTGCAATGTTAATTCCCCAGGTACTTTAGGATTTATATTATTCTACAGATGATTGCATTTACAGATGAGGTAGTGTTGTGAAGCACATCTATTTTGTGAGCTTACTGGAGTTTCTTGTACTAATGTCTGATGTGAATTTGGCAGTTTGATGAATATTCCAGAAGTTTGGTTTGTTTGGGGAAAAGGTAGTACGGAAGTGAAGGCTATTATTTCCTGATCTTAGTAGAAGTGTATTATTTCACTTATTTCGTTCACACTTCAAAGATGATTGGTAACACTGGTGTTTAAAGTACTCTTCCTCAATGAGGTGAGGGCTAGCATTGTCCTCCCCCATCATTTCGATCACTTGAGAACAGGCCAGAGATTTCACTTGTTTGCTGCACTTGGGAGGAGGCGTGATTGTGATCTGCTACTTGTCACTTCTCTGGGGATTGAAGTGGAGCTGTTTGGTTTTTTTTATTGCTATAGGTTTCCCACAGCAACAGAGCAAGTTGTTCAACCTAACCTTGCTCTAGTTTTTTGCTTCACTTCTGTCCAGTTTTTAGAGGTTGGGGTTAACTGTGATTACAAAATCATTTTAAGGATGCTGTGCTATTTAGCAGGTAACACGTAGCACTGGGTTTTGAAATCTTGCTTCTAACTCTAGTGCTGGTCTGGTTGATCATTAACGAAGTTATTTTCCCTTTTTAACCTGGAAGGGAAATTTCAGTAGGGCTGTTATCTTATAAAATGTCTAAAATTTTACTGATGGGGAGAAAGCCCATCAGAGTTCATGAGAGATGTGAGTTATGAGCAGATATGTCTGGATAACTATTTTTAAAGCAAAGATGGGGAAGAGAACTTTCTGTAGTAGCATTACCAGAGCCTAACAGAACATCCTGTGTGCAGCTTTGGTCAGTCCAATACAAGAAAGATATTTAGGCTATCAGAGAGTGCCCAGAGGAGGGCAACAAAGATGGTGAAGGGCCTTAGGCAGAAGCCATATGAGGAATAGGTGAGGCCACTCAGTTTGTTCAGTCTCAAGAAGAGATTGAGAGGAGACCTCATTGCAGTTATAACTTCCTCGTGAGGGGATGGGGAGGGGCAGACACTGATCTGTGGTGACCAGTGGCGGGACCTGAAGGAATCACCTGAAGTTGTGCTGGGGAGGTATAGGTTGCATATTAGAAAGAACTTACTCTCCTAGAGGATGTTCGGGCACTGGAACAGGCTCCCCAAGGGAAGTGGCCACCACACCAATCCTGACAGAGTTCAAGAAGCATTTGGACAGCACTTTAGGGGCTTAAGTGTGACTCTTGAGGGTGCTCCTGTGCAAGCCCAGGAGTTGGACTTGGTAGTCTGTCTTCTGTGATCTGATTCCTTTGTCCTGTTCAAAAGCCTAAATTTACTTGGCCAGGAGCATTTTATTAGTAATTTTGTCATCAGTATTGCCATTGAATTATTTTAAGAGGCATATAACTAAATTCTCATCGAGCAGCTTGAAGTCTGCAACAAACCTTTTCTCATTGTTTTCCTTCATACTTTTTAAAAGAAGCTTTTCAAAGTACTAGTGTCAAGTTCTTGTCCAAGTGTAAGTAGTATTTGTCCTTAGAAATAAAAGCATTGTAGTGCAGAATATTTACTATATTTCTTGGTGCTGGTAATTGGGTTTTTTAAACTGATCACCATATGGCAATGATGACAGATTCTTACTTGCTCCTAAGCTATATGAGGTTGCTAGGGGTTGTCAGATGACACTTGCTCACATGAGAGCCATTAACAGGGTGTTGTAGCCAGTGTTAGAACAACCTTGCAACTAAGGGCGAGTCACTGCAAGAAGCAACTATGCTTTTTTTTTTTTTTT
>VZTT01066854.1:8380-34865 GCA_013400855.1 Buphagus erythrorhynchus
TCAATATGTTTCCACTCTGTTGCTATACCTGAATTCAACAATACAAAGTTTAGAGTGCATGAACACCTCACATGCTAAAAGGAAGGTTCCTTCTCAGGAACCCCATGGTCACCTAGTTACAAATGTCGTGGTATTCACTGAAAGACTGAAGGATAATACTGGCATTTCAGCCAAGTGCTTCTTTTCTCAGTGAAATGTGTCCCACGGGCCACGCTGTGTGAAGGCTTTGGCCAGGTGTTGAGCCATGTTATGCTGGCCTCTGGCTGTTTTGATGTAGTAAATTATTTTATTAACTAACTCACATATTAAGCAATTAAACAGTAATATTTAATAGCACAGAAGAAATTTTAAGTAGGTAGTAAGGATTATGTAAAGCTAACCTGGAATAGAAACCCCTTAAAACTTAAGTCCTTTGTTAACGTAACTGTCAGGCACAACCTGCTCATTTACAAAGGTCAAAACAGAGAATTGATTGCAAGGGTCCCTGGAGTTCCTTTGAAATCTGTTGTCATATCCAGGGCTGTCCACAGTACACCAGAGTTCACATTTGCCAGATGCCAGAACAAAACAGAAAAAGCAGCTTCTTACTGCTTGTGCTCTGATTTGAAACCACCTCAGACCTCCCCAATACAAGCATGTGAAGCAAGGACAGGGAGAAGAACTGGGCTGCAGGTTGCTGTGAAGCACAGGCAGTGCATAAGCAATTCAGATATGAAGAGATGTCCCAAGGACAGAACCTAAGCTTGGACTGTGCTATCCTGAATATCTAGGGGGGAAAAGTACTTTCACAAGTAGCTACAGCATTCTCTTTTTTTTTTTTTTTTCAGGATAGTTTCATAAATTTGATGGTATGAGATAGAGGACAAATGGTTAGAACAGAAATTGTCACATATACTGCAGTTACTAAGAGCAAAGAGCTTCTGTTCTGCACACTTCACATAATACAGTAGCTTTGTTTATAGATCCTTGTGGAGAAACATCTCTGCAGAGACAGTCATAAATTCTAACATCCCATGCTCGGGGCATAGTGGAAATGCAACCCTTAGGGGGTCAGTACCCCAAACTTACATAATTCTGAGTTTATTGGCAGCATATGTTGACAAATGCAGACATAATAACTAGGTTGTCCTGTGAAACATATAAAACACGCCTCTGGAGCAGGTAGCACTAGAGGTTTTAGAAGCCAGCCTGGGGATCAGGGAAGCCTTTCAATTCTGGCAAGCCATCACCAATGTGACTATTTTGTTTATCATCTACTAATATAGCATGGCTTTTCTCTGCACAGCACACAGGCCAGAGTCCAATATTAGCCATAAATTCTTAGTTACATAAAATGAGCAGAACTCAGCCCAGTGAGGAATAAGTACGGCAGTCCATGGTGTTTTCTTGCACACCATGATGTGTGCAAGTACATGATGGTGCAGTCTATGCTCATTCTCTGGTCCTGGTTTGATCTCTTCTAAATGACTGCTAGCCATTCAGTTCAAGTTAGCAATTTAAGATACATCTCTATCAGAAGGAGGAAGCAAGAGAGATCTCCACAGAACTCAATCCATCATGAACAATATCTCAGAAAAGTACGATGTATTTTCCCCTGGGTTTTCCTCATGAGCACAGAAGTTAACTGAAACTTCCTCAGATGAGACATCCAGTTCCAGAGTTAGAAAATGAAAACCACAAAATGGAGCTGTGATTGCAAAATAGAAAAGCATAAATTTGTGCAAGAAATATTCTGGCTCATGTGGCTAACTATAACATTGATGATATGGCCTTTGGTATGAGCAAGTAACCGTATACACAGGCTCCAGCAGCTCTTCTGCTTTGCTCATTTTGAAATCTACAGTAGTACTCTGAATCCACTACCAGAGTAGCTGGTTCATGCTTGCCATTTCCCCTGTCTGCAATCAGCATCACTTCCCTTTTGTAGGCTTATTTTCAGGGCTGCAGGGAGAGAGGATTTTAGGCACTTTGCTTTTTTCTTACCTCTCTTAAGCTTTCTGATCGAACCACAAGAAAGTATATTTTTTAATAAAACTGCTGTAGTCGCAGTCACTGAAAACTGAGTGGCTTTTTAAGGACGTGCAACTTCTTAGACTGTTAAATAAAGATAAATACTTCACAGTAAATATTTATGTTTAGGTAAAATCACATTCTGCAAATGGATTCCTGAGGCCATCAAATAACAGAGGTTGAAAAAACTGTCTGATGGTTCATGTGTGTTTAAAAACATACTCTTTTCACATAAGAAACTAATAAAATCATGAAAGACAGCTCTGTGTATATTCCCACAAAAGTAACAGTGGCGGGAGGAAAGGGAGATGCTCATCCCTCTCAGGCAGGGTCCCCCTGATCTTTAGACTGCTTTTGACCTTCAGTGATACCCGAGCAGATGAGATCACTGTTGCTACTTTCATCTGATGGGAATCAGCCCAGCACTGGATGACTGTGTCTTAGAGGGCTGTCAAGGAGTGGCATTTTGGAAGGACAGTTCACAGCACCTGAAAAAGGATTTTTAATATCTCATTAAAAAACCTTGACGAATACTCATTAGAGAGGGAGACTTTTAGGAAAGGTCCAGGGATTGCTGTGAGAAAGCTCATTTTCAGCTACATGAGACTTGGCATGTCTGAGCTCAGCTGCACTCCTATAACTTTCACTGCCAAAGATAATAAATAATTGGTATTCATTCTGCCTAAAATGTTAGAGAAATCTGCTACTCAACAAGATTCCCTTCAAAACCATTCAGAAAGGAATGACACACAGGGCAAGAAATTGTATTTCAAGTCATGATCACATTCTTCCCGAGTGCTAGGTGACCTTGTCCCTCCGACAGTGAGAATGTCCTCTCTCCCTCATGGCCATAGAGAATTTCTCAAGTATGTTTACTGAAGCACTTTTACCAAGTCTCCCAAGATCATCTACTGCGGTGCTCTGGCTCCCGACAGCATTCCCTCCATTAGGCATCACATTAGCCCAAACATGTTTGCCTTCAGGGCAAGGTGTAAGGTTCATCTATTCATCCAGGTTTATGCCAGTGGAATGAATGCAAAGCCTTGACTATTGGTTTGCTTACACAAAGAAGGTAGGGTGTGAATTTACAAGCTACCTATGAATTCACACCGTGCTGGCTGCTCCCTGCATGTGTACTTTTACATGCAGTTGAGGAAGCCACTTCATACAAAGGAACCCTCAGTGTGCCCTCCCAGTGTCCACAGGGGGTTTTAGTGCAGTCTTTTCACATAACACAACGTCACTTCACGTCTTGGTTTGCTGCTAGTAATTTACCTGCATAGGGAAACCTTTGCACTGTGGATGTGTCTGATTTCCAGAAAGCATTGGTCAATAGTCAAAACAGTTCCTGTAGAACCACAACAGAAATAAAGTTACACAAAAGAAGGCATTGCTTCCCAAATTAAAAAAAAAATATATATTTTTTTGTGGTTATACGTGTACCTAGGAATACACATATATGTGCCACATTTAAGAGTGAAATTAATTTGCCTTTCAAACAAGTTTTACTTAAGAATCAATTCTTCTGGTTTGTGTATTTAGGTGGCATAAAAATATCTGGAATTTCTCCTCACTTGAACAAAAGCATTTTTCTACCTAAGAAAAGTGTGCATTTCAAGAAGTAGCAATAAAAAAAGCTGATACTCAGGATCTCAAATTCATATTCAGCCTTCTGTGAGCTCAGAACAATTAAGTTGTTTAGCATATCTTAAAACATGCAAGTTTTAACATGCCTGTGTACCTCTTTTACCAGGGGCCCACCTGATGTAACTTAACAACTTAGAGCTGCAACTGCTTCAAAAGTAGCCTGGCAATTTTCATACATAAGAGTATGGCCTAATTTATTGCCCAGAGAGGGAATAGTAAGATAAGACATGTATGCTTTTCATGACAACATTTTCTTGCTACAGCACAAGTCAAAAAGTCTGTTCTTTAAAGCAGACTGCATCAGGAAAAAAAAAATCATCTCCCACTCCCAGTTAATTCATTTTAAATTCTTAGTAGGTCAACATCTACTTCAGGGTCTTCCAAGTGCATGTTGTCTCATCTATGTTTGTCTTCAAAATTATAAACTCCTCAGGGCATACTCTCTGCTTCTCTCTGTCTTGTTCAGTGCTGATCACGTCATCAGAGATTAGCAAATAATTCTTACTACTAGCAAACATAAATAATATGTGGCAAGATGTTCTCACACATGCCTTTTGCCTGCGAAGCATGGCACGGGAGAAGATGGCTTGGAATGACTTGGCAAGAAGCAGACTTTCCAGGATATTGAGAGGTCAGGTCCCCAGAGAAAGAACACTTCAACACACAATCAACACACTTTGGGCAAGCAATTCTCATGTAAGCTGCTCAGTTGGGAAGAGGGATACTCTTTGGTTCCCTGGGACTCTACAGTAGGCTGGGCTTTCCTCTCTCTCCAAGCCAGCCAGGGTAACTAAAGTGCAGTAAAGTAAAATAAACAGATCTGCAAAGTGCTGAGTCCAGTCATTTTCCCCAGGAGAATCTGCAGGGCTCAGAGGCTTTACTTGGGATTGTAATTAACACCCGACTGCAGCAGGTTTATGAACAAAGTTAAGGAGGGAGAAAGAGAGAGAGATGTTTCAGCCTTGAACTGAATGGTCTTGAGTTGGCTCAGCTTTTATGGGCTAATTTGGCAGCGGCTGTGATTGAGTACAACACTGAAATGAAAAGGAGCTTGGGGCTTCTTGCCACCTCCTCCTCCTCCCTCCCTGAGCTAGCTCCTTCTACAAAGCATGTGTTTCCATTTAACACTGGACAAGAGTCAATTGATGTCTGGATTCTCATTCAAATATTTATTCTTCTGTGGTATTATTAACATTATTTTCCAGTTAGGTGTAGCTTTCTTCTGTATCAGATTATCTTCATTTCTTATGATTACATTGCAGTCTCAGGTTTTTTGAGAAATGTTCTATCTTCCCCTCACATGAAGCTGTACCCTATATCTAATTCTTTCTCCTTCTTTGTAGATAAAATCCTACAAGTTCTTACCGAATTAGAAAGAAAAATATCCCACTGACATTAGCAATGAGTCTAACAGCAAAAACTGAGAACATCCTGGATTCCATTAAGTTCACCTCAGAACGGCTGCATGAGCACACCCACTGCATTCTCTGTCGTTCAGGGAGAGTTTATGTTTGTGCTTTCCTCTTTGTTTTTGACTGACCTTAACTCAGCTAAGGAAACTCAATTCACATCAAGATCTAGATTAGTCTTAGGACACAATTTGGATTTTTGCTTCAAGGCTCACCAAAATGGAATTTAAGCTGAAGACCCCTGCTATTTTACCATCACTCCTATAATATTTTATAACACAGAAACCTGCTGTGATTACCAGATTAATTCCCACCATCTTCAATACTTCCTTTCCTGAAGCTCCTTTGGTGATCTGCCTGTTGTGTGAGATGTCCTAATATATTAATCTCTTTTTGACAATTTTATTACAGTTTTGTGTTATTAATAAAAACAAACTATTTCCAAAGAAACCATGCCAAAAGGCAGTAAAAGTACACAAATTCCCTACCCTTCTGCTCAGCAATTTTTAATCCTAGTATATATGGCAGAGGTAAATGAGTCATATTGTCAAATGAATCAAAATCCTAACCTTCTTACAGTAGAGAGAGAGAGCATAAAGCACTCTATGCTATACAGCAGTAATAAAAACAAACAAATAAGAAAATAAATGCCCTAATAATTTGACCAAATGAGCTTTTTGCTTAGCCTTTTTCCAAGTCACTAGGATTTCCAGGAATTTGGTCAAATGACTGAAAATATAATCAGAATGATGGTAAACAGACCATCTATTTTACAAACATCTCTTTGGGCAATCAGTCAAATTGCAGCATAATGCATTCTGTTTCAAAAATCTCAGATGGATTGCTTGTGGCATTTATATGCCCATCGGCCACAGAACTGGTCTGAGAAGCAGTTAGGAACCATTTTCCTGGAGCCTGGTAAAAAGCTACTTATCTATCTGTTATAATTAGTGAGAGCTTCAACCTGGAAAAATTGCAACCATAAATTTAGCAAAAAAAGCATGTTAGGTCAGTCCACTCTATCATAGCCACACAATATTAACCAATTTTATTGTTTCTTTTTTTTTTTTTCTACATATAGGTTTCTTTCACTGGCTGTACCAAGGCAAACACATACTAGGGGATCAGATCTTTAGAAGTTCAGCAGTGTGCATTTTAAAGTGGAATTTCCCATGATGAGCAAATCCACATGAATCTCTCACACTTCTAAAGTCCTTAGAAGTCTCTTTGGGATTACTTTTGGCACCAGACTATATCAGAGGCAGACATGGCAATAACTGATTTCAAAAGTACAAAGCACAGTTGTGTGAGTCTTCCCACCACACCTCCCACTCAAACATCCATGAGAAGGCTGATTTTGATGTGTGTATTGCTACCTTAGCTGACAGTCTAAAGTCCCACCAGGTACCTGGAATCATTCCCTGGGCCCACAGGGGAGCGTGTCTTCCTTCCTTACTTCCCACCCCACAGCTTCTCAGGACTCAGCCCAGTTTTCCAGCCTTCACTGCCAACATATTTTATCCTGTAATGCAGTCATCAAAATCACAGTTGGAGTCAAAGTTAAAGAGTCCACATGCAGATTTAGTATGTGTGTGTATGTGAATTTTGACAGGCCTTAGTGACAAATTATGAGCAAGAAGATCACATCCTTGATCCCTTGCTTAAGGAGAGGTGGGGGGTTTTTATAATTTTTATTGCATTTGTTTTTGTTTTCTTCTAGCTCCTTAGTATTCCTGGGAACAGAAATGTGTTATGAATGAACCCACTACTCTCTTCTTCAATATTCCATAAACAAAACTGCAACCATACATTACACTCTACCTTAAGTGCTGCTCCCTATGGAAATGAAAACCCTCAGGCAAGATGAGAAATATTAGGAAAAAAAAGCTTGTTTGTAAACTTTCTGATTAATCTTTTGACCTATCCATGTGCTCCCATTACAACGTCCTCCAACAGTCCCCACTTTGCTATATTGTCTAGAACCCAAGCAGCACAGTGCACCTTCAATCCTGACTCTCTTCAGGAGAAGGTGACACCCTTAAGTGACAATTCTGTGCTTCACAGATCAAGACTTCATAACCTCTTTGCAAGTAACTCACAATTCATCTTTTCTTTCTTGGGCAGAGTGACTTAAGCCTGTTATGAGAGCTATAGATTTAGGAATACAATGAGCACCTTCATGTGGAAATTTGGCTGTGTGGACTGAAATCTGCTTTCATCAGTGTAACTTGTTAGAACCTTCAAAAGGTCTCTCCTGTTTATGAAACCTACAGCATTAAAAAAAAGAAGAAAAAAGTAGACTGAGAAACATTAGACAAAGTTACCATTTTCTTATTTAGCATTCATATTTTGCCTTTAAGCCTACAGAAAGTGGCACTGAAAAAGTAAGTAAAAAATCATGGCATACAATTGAGAGTGGCTTAAGCCCTAATCCTTCAGGTTTAAAAGTGTGGTTAATTTCACACATACCCACATTCTCATTGATGTTTCTCCACCTAAGTTAAATCAAGAAGATATTTGTGATCCTAAGTTTCAGCACTTGACTATTTACAGAACCAAATATGAGTCTGGTACTGTCACTTTACCTTTCCAGCTTCCCCGTTAGTCCAGGACTGCCTTTTTGTCCTCTGTGGAATTTGGAACAGATCTCCTCTAACAGCAGACCAGAGCCTTTATTTGTTCATGGGATGATAGATAACTAGACAACAACAATAGCAGAAATGCCATCAAGAAATTGCACTTCTATTTTCAATTAAAATAAATTAAACTTGCTACCCCTTTTTGAGTCAGATCCAACGGATTCCCTCTACGTTTATGAAAAGGAAAGAGAAAGTTGCATTTATCCATCTCCCTCCTTCACATTATTTTCACTGGTTGCTTTAGCAGTAGGAAATGTCAAGAATGGCAGAGGAAGAGGTGGGCGTACAGCTCTCTCTGCTCCATACAGCAGTGAGCAAAAGCAAGCAGCGAGGCAGGAAATAGCCAGCTGCATTTCTCAGCCAGGACTCCCACTCCTGAGCCTGAGCCATCTCAGAGCTGCCCTGAGTGCCGTGTCTCTGTCCCCTGCTCAGCTGAGCTATCCTGCTCCAGGAGCAGAGGAGCAGGCCTGGTGCTGGCCCTCCACCAGCCAGGGCACGCTGCAGCCATGACACAGACCCAGGCGTGCCCTGCTCGGGTACATCTTCATTGTTGCAAAATAAAAACATGCCGCAGCAAACAATAGTGTTGTCTCCTCAGCATCCATATACAGTTCAAGAACACTAAAACTAGTCCAGCCTCCTCATCTGTTCCCTTCTGGGAGTAGAAATAAATGAGGTTTACATTAGATTATGTCTGACTAGTTACACTGCCAAATGTTTGGAGACTACAAGTGCCTAGCAAAGCTCAAATACATTGTGATACTCCTTGGAAAAGTGATGCTTTCTCAAGGTCTCTGCTGACTCTTTCCATTCAGCTCACACTTACCTTAAATACAACGTGAGTGGAGGGAACTCTGCACTTCCCACAAGGCACTCAATATGTGAAGTGATCATGCCCATAGACAGTCAGCACCTAAACCACACAAAAGTTTTCAGAACAAAATCAATACTTTATACCCTGAAGCAATTCTGTAAGCTAGGACAGACTTTGGAAAATTAGAATAATAAGCTGCCTGTGAGTAGCTCCACTAAATAAGAAAGCAACTGCATTTGTGCAACTGTCTCTGGGGTTTAGCATGCAGACACCATTTTCTGAGATATGGGAGGGAAATGCAAATCCTACACTTGCCACATATGGGGTCCCAATCAGATCTAAGATCAATACTTGATTTGAGTCCAATTTATTTGGGATTTGAAAAAAATTATTATTTTCAAAAAACCACAACTGAATGTCAGACAGCAGCACTACAAGATATATGGAAATGTATATGCAGATTATGGTGAGAAGGAAAGCAGTTTTCCTATGAGACCTCATGCACAGGGAAAAAAGTTACTCTGTATATTTACAGAAGGAAAAATGGGACAGGAGAATGGTATCTTTTGGCTAATTGCTGCATACATCTGGGAAATTTAAAAGAACTAAAAGATGTTCAGCATCTTGAAAAAACAAAGAAATACGTTTCCCAGGTTACTAGCCCATAAAAAAAAAAGCAGGCACAAAAATGAATTCAGACTTTGCACTGCTCCATGATTGTCTGCACTGGGTTGAAAGGGCCGAGTGTAAGTTCAAAATTATAAAGAATGTAAAATGCAAGGGAGAAGGGATAACTAGAGAAAAAAGGAGAAAAGTTCTGTTTCTAAAGACTCCCCAGTAACTCCTGCAATGCACATTTCCCTCACCTAGTTAAGAGCTGCTTCCTGGTGATACAGCCACAGTCTCTGTTCCATCTCATTTGTCACTGATCTGAGGTTTTTTGCCCATTGTCAGTTGGCACATGCCATGTGTCAGAAAATGATTTTTTTTTTTTAATTCAATTAAAACAAACTTGAATCCACCCAAGAGGCATCCTGCCCCAGCTGCACTTTTGCTCTGTAGTACCCTCTGTTCCAACCATACTGGAGACAATAAAAGGACTGAGGATGGAGGGACACACTATTTTTAATTAAAACCATATGTATCATATAAAATTCTCAGGACAGAAGCAAGAAGGATTTATGAGTATCAGTTGAAATCAGCCTCACAGAGCAAGTGCCAATATTTACATTTCTATTGCTTAACATTGTTTGGGTTGGAAATTATAGCAGTTTTCTGATTAACTACCTGCAGGCATGCACCAGTTTGACCTTTTGCATGCTGAATTGCATGCACTAAATTAAATTTTCCTCTCTCTCTCTCTCTTACTGAGATAAACAAGGCTAGTTACATGACTCAGGCTGCCCTTTCCCTCCTGCCATTCCATATGCAAAGTCAATCCTAGTCAGTTAATCCTCTAATTTAAGAGAAGACTTCTGTATTTTTGTAAGTGATTAGAAGGATTTTGTTTCTTTAAAGTAGTTGTGTGTCAATAATTTGTATTCAGAAAGAAGAGCTAGAAACATCAAAATACCATAACTTTCCTAATAACTTTTGTTTAAACTTTTGTTAAGGTTTGTGTTAGTACTTCAGAGGTAAGCAAATGAACAATGTTCATTTTCAACTCTATAAATTTGAGGGAACAATATCATCAGCTACAGTGGCTGCTCAGCATACTTCTGAGAGCCAAAAAAAAAAAAAAAGAAGAGAGAAAGTAGCACATTTAGGAGGTGATCAGTTGTCTTATTGTACAGGTAATAGGTTAGAAACTCTTAAGTCAAATCTAGTTATTCACATTTTCAAATACTGCTAACTAATTTGATAAATATTTAAATTGTATCATTACTCAGACATTCTCATTATATCTTCAATTGAAAGTATGCAGATCAGGGACAGCTTTCCTGAAATCAGATCAAGCTATGCTGAGACCAACCACACATACTTAGTAATACTTATTCCCCAGAGAATCATAAGGAAATATGATCAGTTTTTAGACTACCTTGATGAATTAATAGAGATGAGAATTACTGTAAAAGTAACAGGCCAGGCTGTTGAAGAAAACAAAAACCTTTCTTTTTTTAAGTGGGAACTAGGAAAGATTTTACTTATTTTATTCTGTGTTGAAATAAGAAAGTTTAGTTGTACACTAAAACCAAGAAAGGGACAAAATGCTTTGTACAGCAAGAGATACAACACTTCAGAGAGGAAATACTTTCTGTGCCAAGGTAGTTTCAGACTCTGGCTTTGAATGTGTAGAATAGGCAGCAGTCATAATTTCCCAATACAGCACAACGTGTCTGAGTTTGTACAATGAGAGCTTATAAAGCTTATGTTCTCTTCCATAGCATGGCTCAGAGAAAGCACAGATCTCTTTTTGGTCCAGCTATGGACAACTCAGCAGCAAACTCTACGCTGTTGTCAGCTCTAGAGGTGACTGGCTAAGCCTCGCTTGACTGCAGTGATGGACCATCAGTTCTGCAGTCAGAATGAAACTTTAGAAGGAAAAACACTCCAACAGAGACTCTATTGCTCAAATCAATCAGCTCAGGATCATTCAAAATTTTAGTAGAATGGATTCTTTGGAGAAATAGGTGGCAAACATAAATCACTATCTCTCTTCTCACAAACACTTCTTCCTTTTATAATAACAAATAAAACAACAATATGCTTGCAGCTTATCACAACTGTTTTCCCAGAGAATTTTTGATTGGAAAGCATTTATGTGTTTGCTGATGTTTTGATTAAGCTTCTGTTTGGTTGGTATTTTTTCAATTTCTAGTTAAATATTTTTTTTTTTTTCTAAAGGATTGAGGTGGCCTAACTTTACCCTACATTTCATCAACCTTTTCCACACAGGTTCTCTCAGTGAGATACAGAACAAGAGACAGCATGAGGTGAGCAAATATTTCTCCTTCAGCTACAAATCACAGTTTGAAAATTTCAGCTCTGCTTACCTGATATAAACAAAAGCAGATGGCAAATCCCATATTTACTATGACTGCATTAGGATTTATAGGACATAACTATTTGCTTATACCAGTCACTGTTAAATTTTACTGGCTCTTTTTATTAGTATGTATCTGTGGGGCAAAAAGCCCCACAACTGATTCTAAACTGATCAAAAGAAGCCAATTATCTTGCAAGAGGATGTTTTTAACTGCAAGAGTAGTCACCATTTGTTACATGGACACTCTGCCTTATTTTGAAGAACATAATGGCATATATGATCTATTCTTTGTCGAGTCAAGATGCATAGGCATAAATTTTCATGATCCCTGAAGTACCACTTATACAGAGGTACTGCTTTTCTTTGTATTGTTTTGCAAAGACACCCCTAATATATCTGCTGTGAGAAAATAAATTACTTTTCCTAATTTGGCAAATCTGAGAAAAAAGCCAATGAAAAGTGTCATATTCTCACTAAATACTGCACAAAGCTCATGTGTCTTGGCTATGATTTTTGCCTTCTCATCATAGAAAATGGTTTGGTTCAAGCGTATACTGCACTATTATAATAGCCAAGCCAGGTCCTGTAGAGAATGTGAAGTCAGAGATAAATGATTCTTCTGTCTGTTTAGAAAAAGTTATTCTCAAAAGAAAAAACAAAAGTGATGACTTAATTTCTGTTTAGTTGCCCCACTACAGTGTATGTTCATAAATATTCCTTTTTGTTAACCAGTGTACCTTTAGAGACATGTTTCATTTATTGTATATAAAATACATTAATTTTTTATCAGCCATGGGTGCCCACAGATATCATAATTAACCAAGACCAATAGAACCAAGACTCAGACACCGTGCATAGCCAGGGAAATTTCTAGGAGATACCAGTACTGAAAATATAAAAGAAGTTGCACTTCTCAAGGTCATGTCCTATGACCTCAAGCCCAAAGATTCCACAAAACTGACCCTACTGGGCCTTGTAAGCTTTAGGCGAAAGGTCCAGAAGGCAAAGAGACTAACCTTGCCCCAATGGAAATAATTTTGAAAGGCAAATAATTCAGGCAAACTGATGCTAATCATCATATCTGATAAGATTAACCTGGGAAATTCTGGTAGATAGCCATCATAATGTGTTTAGCCCATAGCTCAGTGTTCTTAATATAGTTTCATGTCATTCTCCTCTCTGTTATATCAAGAGACAATGAAATCCATCTTTTAACTCATTGTTTACAATTTTGCAAGAGTCATTACTAGATCGATATACCAGAATTATAGTGAGCAAAGCTGTTTGACTTGTCTTTGACTTGTTTTCACATATATCTGTAGGTATGTATATGTGTGCACTAAGTAAAGCCATAGAGAGTTTGATAATCCATATTATTGTATCATTTTTTTATGTACACATAGTGCATTAAATTTGAATTCTGCTGTCCTATGTTTTGCAGTATCCTAATTTCAGTTTGCAAACATTAAAGTTGTACTTGTTTCTATAAAACAAGTTAACAGAAAATTAATGAGGTAATTAAATAAAAAATAATATAAAATATTTTCCTTTATATTCTGGTTGCATTACTCCTGTAATATGTTACAGCTATGTGGTACATACCTTTGTGCCTGTAGGGTATATCTGAACCTTTTCTAGATCTCAAAAAAAGTCTTGTCAGGGGCCTGGGGCACATGGTTATCCCAGGAACCACCCAGGAGTAGCCTCTGAGTGGGTAAGAGAAACATACATATCTTCACATCGAGGCAGGATACACACATTTATTTCATTCTAGACCTCTCTCCTCCCACTGCTCTTCACATATGCTTGCACTTCTGACCTGGGCTTCCAGCAGTGTTTGTGGAATTTGTACTGTATGCCACAATGTGACTGTATTATTGTGCTTCCCAACAAGGCTATTGCCTGGTGCATTTCTTATGTCTTTTCTCTTTTTTTCATTTTTCCTTTTCTTTTTTTTTTTTCTTTTTTCTGAGACATTGCATCCTTTTGCAATGGAAATAAATTATTACAGTTCTTGAGTTCTGTTTCACTTAAGTTTTGTTAATTAGCCACAGGTGATGCAAGCATCCTTTTACATCACTCTCATGGACCCCAGGCTGAAAGTCAAAAGAGCTTTACCCTCTTGAGTAATACCTTGATACGAGATAGCTCCAGCAGCTGAGATATTTGCTTCTACAGTTGGATTCTGATAGTCTAACAGAAGGAAACTGAAACTGAATAAGCAGAGGATGATATCTTGGACCTATGCAACTGAATGACAAAATTCTTGTAGCTCCAAAGAGCCAGAAACTTTAGTTTAGGCTTCCAAGACAGCACAGAAGATGTGAGCAGTTCCTCCACCACCAGTTTTCCACTTTCCCTTTTGCCAGTTTTCTTCCACTTAACTTTTTTAGAATTGGAAGGAGCAGAGGTATTTCCTTCTGTGGCTCCAAGATTCATACATGAAAATATTACACCAGAAGCATCCACATAATATTTCCAATATTTCCAAACACTGGCATGCACAATTCTGTCCTGGTACTGAACGTGAGAAGGTATAACCACCTAACTTTTCCTGCAGGAAATGTGTGCCCATATGGAATATGTGCTTTTCTGAGAGAGGTAACTTTGCTCTTGATCAAAGGTGAGTAGAATTGGTTCAAGGGATTAGCAACATAGGTCAATTAACTTCTGCTGTCCTCATGACAAGAGGAAGGCTCACAGGGCTGTCTGCCTGCATGCAGATTTCCGAGCTGAATGCCCACTTTTTGCCTGTGCCTAAAGATGGCCTGAGATGCAAGTAAAGAAAAAACTGGAAGAGAACATATATGGAATTCCTTCTACTTTCTTACTTCGAATAATCTCTTAACTTTACTTTTCCTCAACTGGCCCATCAGAAGAATGAGGATTATCCTTCCCACCTCCTAAGAATATTAAGAGCATGACCCCAAACAAGGTCATAATGTCTGTGTGCTAAACTCTACACCAGCACCCAGTGAGTGTGATCCTCAGATTAAATACTTTTCAGTTTTAAGTAGCAATATAAATGATGGCACAGAGGAGCAACCGGTCAATTTCTCTGCACACAGAGAACCAGGGTAGAAACTTGTGAAGTAACCTGCATAGGAACATAAAGGAAGAGTAAGAAATTTAATCTAGATCTCTAAGAAATCAGTTCTTTTACCATGGAGTATATTGCTGTGGAGAAATATCTTTTATCTTTATTGCAGACTCTTGGCATAAGACTGAACAAGCAGAAAAACTCACATTTGTTCTGAAAAAGAAGGACAGAGCACATAATGCTCTCTTGCAAGAGCTGTAAGCTGCCAAGTGAAGAGCAAAAAATACAGAATTATCATGTGAATTAATGCTATCACTGTGCTAAAAAAATTAATCCTGTGCCATTTAAAAGTTTTTTTCACAGGTATATTTTTTATCCCTTGCAGATGGATCTTGGCAATTAGGGACCGAGTTAATAAGCTCCAAACTAGTAAAATTCCAATTGCAGAGCCGGGTATACGAGGTGATTGTAGGAGTTAATAAGCCAGAGGACAAGCTATACTGCCGAGTGTAACCTTTGACAGGAGGGTCAGAAGTCACAGGGCAAACCTAGAAACAGACCCGCTCTTTAAATCTTCTTACTGGGTTACAGGAGTGAACTCTACCTGCTATGCTTGGTTTTGACTGGAAACAAAAATCTTCAGTTTTGCTTAAGCTGCAATGACGGCTTCAACTCCTGCCATAGACAGATATTAGGAGGCGATAAGAAATCTCTCGTTTATGCTACAAGGTTGGTCATGTCAAAGGAGAATTAAC
The DNA here is from genome assembly GCA_013400855.1 of Buphagus erythrorhynchus. Classification (NCBI taxonomy): domain Eukaryota; kingdom Metazoa; phylum Chordata; class Aves; order Passeriformes; family Sturnidae; genus Buphagus; species Buphagus erythrorhynchus. The sequence continues at coordinate 23,681 of VZTT01066854.1, forward strand.
TGAAGAAAGAAGAAACAGATGTTATTTTTCCCCAGTTACAAAAATGAGGCTTTCATACACGTTCTTATATTAGTCCTTAAAGGCCAGCATCCCTCACTTTCTATAAACATTTAATGAAAGCTTGGCAAGAGAGTAACTTTAATCTCAAATACCTGATTATGTATAAACACTTCTACACCATGTTTTCAAGTCTACAATTAAGCCCTTACAACCTGAAATTAAATTTGTTTAGAATTAAACACAAAGTTCCAGAATAACATTATTGCTGCTATAATATTTGCATCTTCAAAAGGACAACAGAGATAGGCCTCACCTGACTCACAAAGCTAGCCAGAGCACTGGAAATTACCAATATTTTTCATGGAAATGACTGCAAATTAACTCAGAGCAAGAATATTCACTCATGTAACTGACAGCTAATTTTGGAATAATGAATGCATTTAAGAGTAACACAGTTTTTAATTGCAAACTTAAGAAGGCAAAATAAGCAACGTGCTGAATAAATTGTTCATTGTGAATGGTTCATCCAAATCTAATAACTATCTGTCTCTACAAATATTGTAATAAGGGACAATCAGTCAGTATAAAACACCAGAAAGATATGAGCCTCAAAAAAATGAAGCTGTATTGCTGCTATTTCAGTACTGAAGGACAGACTTGATAACTCTCTAACAATCCCTTCTAGCTTCAGATGCTCCTGCAACAGCAGAATTAAAACTGCATTTTGCTGCCATGCATCATGGCTGAGACTCAAAATCTCAAATGCAGTCCAACCCTAAAGGCAAAATGAGATGCTTATTCTCTCCTCTTCTCATTTTTACCCCTCTTCTCTTAGGAAATACAGAACCAGAGGCATGGGGGGAAGTCGCTGGCTCAAATTGCTGTGTGAGCAAAACCTCCAGGCTCCACATTGATGCTATATATGGGCTGGGGGAAAGATGATGGGCCTGTCTCAAAAGAGCCGCCAACCATCACGTCTGAGAGCTCCTCTCAGGCGTCCTCAGCCTAAACATTTTATGGGTTGGGGGTCGCAGGTCACCAACTGTCAAAACAGAGCACGAGTCACACTGCGCACCCGCGAGGAAACCGAGCAGACGGCAAAGCCGGAGTTCAGGGGCCGCGCTGCTCAGCGCGCACCACAAATGGCAAAGCTGCCCTTAAAAAGTAACAGGCTTCCCCCGCTAAATCTTTCTGATTTTTACAAGTAGAGCTCAAAGTTAAGTGGGCGTGAGTTTTAAAAGATCAATGCACATGTGGAATTAGACTATTCTAAATGTCTTTTTTTTTTTTTTTTCTAAATGGAGGAAAACAACCACCAAACTTTGAACTGCCAAATTTAACCATCAGAAAACTCCAAAGCACCAGGTGGTTTCATAAACCCAAAGGTTCATAAATCTTTTCTTTAAAGTTTCCAATTTCAAAAAAGAGCTTGTTCTCTTTGTGGTTATTTTTCAATTTTTCTCCCTCCCTCCCCCTTCTTTCCTGCCTTTGGGCGGATGACCTGCCAACCCCTGACAGTCTTTTAAGCTCGCCGTGCTGGCTCCTGCTGACGCTGCCGGAGACAGGCTGCCCACTCATGGGGCAGCGAGCTGTGGGCATGACTTCATCCAGCAGGAGGAATCGCTGGGAAGGGGCTGCACAGGGGAGCCATGCTTTCTATTTTTAAACATTGCCTGTTGCATAGCTCAGGAGTGCAAAGAGTTCAAGCGTTCAGTGAATCTGCGCTCGCCTCCGCTCAGGCCTTTAAAGCAGTAATAGTTCTACTAATTGAGGCAGTGTAGTCATCAGTCTCCTCAATCTACAGCCCATGGGCTACATACAGTCCGTGGGAGCAATTCATCTGTCCTGTGGGGTAATTTGGGAGACTGCCAGGTGCAGGCAGGGGGATCGGGGCTGGATGAATCACCTGTGGCTTGTGTTTAGTGTGGACCAAGGTGTCTTCATAAAAGATGACGGCTGGGAATAAACTTCTGCTACAAGCACAGCAAATCACTTGCCCTGTACCCTTGCTTCTGCTGTATGAGAAATGCCACTGAGAAAGGCAGCTGTCAGACATAGCATGAAGTCTTCTTGTGGCCAGAACCAGCTGGTGGCTGTTATGCTTGTGGGAGTATATAGGGGTTTTACCTATACGTGTATACAGTGAATCATGTGAGCAGTACATGCTAATTTAGTATCCACTAAATTAGGTGACTCCCAGGAGGCACCAAACTTTCTGTAGTTTCTGTGATGTGAGAAGAGCATAAACAGTTCTTCTCCAATGTTAAAACAAGTCAGCAAAAAGACTGGATACTACTCTTTTAGGTACTGCTCTGTAATCAAGAGACACACAGACACACGGTCCTCTAATCTTCTTAAACTGACAGAAGACAAAGCAACAAGAGTGGAAGAAATGGTCATAGATTTCTGGGTTCTTTCTTTGTTTCCTAATTACACTCTAAGATCAGCCCACTTTAACACATGCCTCAAATTATGCAATCACAAAATCACTCCGTTTGGAAGGGCCTCAGAGGTCACCTAGTCAATCCCCCAACAGCAGCCTGCTCCCTCTGCTCTATGCATTCTCCTGCAGAAAGGCAGCATGGAGAGAGAGCTGCAGGAACAGCTGTGGAGCCATTAACTCGCTTGCCTTACCTAAGTCAGACAGATGGGAACCTTTAGCCCATTACCACTTCTCTTCTTTAGAAAGAGCGCTCAACACATGGCTCAGCAGAGACATCACACACAACTGCTCCACTGCATTGCAGATCTGGGTGAGGGTAGGTTGTTAAATCTCCAGGCACTTGATGGGTAAGAGTGTCATCTGATCAGATTCAGTACACAAAATCATATTGCAGCTCCTTAGAGATGGCTTGGTATATAGCAAAATTTCCTATGAAGCCCTCAGGTAAATATCACCCATTTCTACTGCTGAAGCTAGTGAGGAAAAAATGTCGTGGAATGTGATCAAGGCCACACAGGAATATCAGTATCAGAGCTGGGATTGCATGGCACAAGCTTGGTCTCAATGCTCTAACCCCTTCTGGGGTTCAGATTCTTCACTCCTGTGGCCTGTGCCATGCTAGCTGATGAGGTATGGTACTGGCCCACAGACATGAAGCTGGGTGAAGCAGTGGTTTAGATACCAGCAAGAGCCACCCAAGCCTTTCTGTCAATCCTTCAGCTAGGCAGTACTCTTCCCTTTGGAATAAGTGTTCCTCACTTTATGTTGCAGCTTTCTTTCATTCACTTTCATCCCATGTCTTTACCCTCCTCACATATACAAATATACACATGCTTTGCTAGAAAATCAAAGAAAACTACCACTTTTTTTTTTAAAGAAAAAAGAGAAACAAGAAGAGCTTTCATGTTTCTCATGTTTTATGCTGTTGTAACTGCATTTGATATAGTCCCATGAGCAGACCTTCCAATAATAATGACTAAATCTACTTTTCTTTTATTCTGTAGGCTATTTAGGAGCTATTTGGAGCTGTAACCACAGTTATCCAGACAGCTCTCACCACATACATGTGGTATTATTTACTCAACCTCCTGATTCATTAAATGTATTTCCAGCTCCTAAGAAGTTTATTATTATTCCTCTGTGGCATCTTCATATTGATTATAATTTCAAAATTCTCTGCTTGAGATCAATGAGTATCCACTAAATTAGGTGACAGCTGACGGGTATAAAATTGAAACACTGCAACTATTTTCTGTCTACAGCCACCAAAGTAATTAAGATGATTCTATCTCTCCTCACTCACTCTTTAGAGTTAGCTCTTGTTCTGTGTTGAACTGTAGGGAAAGAAACAGGAGAGAATACAATTGGTAGACAAGCTAGATAGCAAGGGCAAACATGGCATCTAGGATATCCCAGCATATTAGCTAGCATGACAAAGTTACTTTGCGCCATAGCTCCTCCAAAATCTGGGTCCAGTCTTCCCTTAAGTCAGGAGTGTTACAGTATTGCTCTCTTGATCCTCTGTCTCTGAGAATTGCAGATCTTGTCAAGAAGTAGCTCTCAGTCTAAACAAAAGAGGTGATTTGGGGCTCATAAGCATAAAACAGCACTACCACAAACAAGTTGAAATGACAGACTCCTCAGTGATATAACTCATGTTCCAGCTTTCGCAGTGAGGCCAGAACATCAGGTTTCTCTGGATTCAGCGTTACTCACCCACAGTTAAAAACAATTGACATATACAATTTTATGTTGCTCTTTGTCTGAATGGTCAAATTCCAAAATGAATGCCAGATCTGGATTTGGCAGTAGGGATCCATGGCTGTGCTAGTAACTTAAATACCTCTGGCCCAGATGGCCCTTAAGCCTTTCTGAAAAATATTCCTGGGTTCCAACTGCAGCAAGCCAGTTTCCAGAGTCCTCTGGGCAGAATAGCACACCAGTATTTTACATCAACTAATCTTTTTAGATATATGAAAATATCTAATCCCTACCTTTTTACCTGTAAATAGACTCTAGTCATTTATATAGAAATGGATATATATATAAGGCATCTCTTCTCATTCCACCATATGCTGTGATAAAACATCTGAGCAGGATCTCAGAATGCAGGCTGGATCTTGGTGGAACTAGGCTTGGATATGGGACTCATTGTTTCCAGAATTATCCAGAAACCTGGTTGACACCCTGAGGGAATGATACATGCCTCCCCTTTATTATAAAGCCTGTTCCAAAAAAATATCTAGGTAGCTGGTAGGAAACAACTTCAAGGAAATGTGACATGCAATTCTTGTCCTGCCAAGAAAATATACATTATTAATAATAAAGATCTACTTGAATGATAACATTTTTTATAGTTATTAGCAATGAGATAGGTAACTATTCTCAGTTTTGCTAAGCTCTTACGTGGATTTTGCCAAGCTTAAAATTACAGGATAAGGCAACGGTATACTTCCAATAGCTAAAATTCTGAAAAAAATCACGAATTAAAATGAGTTAAGAAGTCTTTGCCAGAAAAAGAAGTAAGTTTCATGTTCTTGAACAGTAGATCAAAGTGACAATTAAATTACTTTCCTATTACCTGCCATGTTCATGCAAGAAATATTCATTAGCAACAAGATTATAAATGAGGCAAAAAAAAAAAAAACAACTTGTCTCCTTATAATCCTATCTTTTCTTTGTCAAACCCTATCAGTGTTCAAAAGAGTAGATTTCACTTCTATTCAAAATAAAGATTTGAAACTTAATTCTTCCCTAAACCTACAGGGGTACATTTTAGCAGAAGAGCTGTACCAAACTTCAGCCCACAGGCTGCACTAATTCAGCATCATGTCAAGCTATCCCAGGGAAGACCACAGCATTTCTCTAGCTCTGGCCATAGGATCATCTATGCTAAGTGTATGACCTATTGAGAAAAATAGTCCAAGTTCACTTGACAATGTGCTAAGATTAGCTGGTCTCCCATTAACACAAAGTACTCTATGAAAGGAGGCTGAGAGCAACCAGATCATCCATTCCATTGTTTGCACAGAACCTTACTCTGTCAAAGGCATTGTAAATCAACATGGACTGTGGCCTTCTAATCTTTCCTACATATTTAACTGAGTCTGACACCCATTACATGCAGTAAGCCTGTGAATTGGTTTTGCATGCACACATGCTTGTGTGGGAGGTTTCTAGTGCTCATATGTGTGCATATGACTAGATGTGTCTGTGAAACAAATGTCTGGTCTGATCCAGACCAAAACGAGGTACGTGTGTGTTGTATGATGCAAGTATGGGCATCATTACATCTAAATACATGGAGACAGGTGGCAGACTAATGGATTTTGGGAGGTCAGACAACCTTTTGTTTTTCATGTGGTGTCACAGTAGGGCATGTATAGAGCAAATGTAAAAGTTGAGAAAGGAAAACCAAATCCAGCACAAATTAAATAAGGCTATATGATGTGTGGATGATCCTGAAGGAATGAAAACAGAGGTGCAGAACAGAGCATAATTTCATGTGCAGTTTATGCACATGATCTATGCCTTTGTATACAGGTAAGTCACACTCCATCAGGGTTATAGAAATAGTCATAGTTCCAAAGGTATTAAAAGATACAATGTTAAAACTCTTCCTGCAGAAATAGCAACATGTGCCCTACTGATTTTATTCCAAACCTCTAGAACTCATCCCACAATACCTTAGATCTATTACAAAACAGAAACACTATGGGCATCTCCCCATAGAAAACAGAATAGAAACACCAGCAGTGTATTTTTCCAATGGGTTTTATGCTATGTTCTTTTTTCTTCCACAGTCATTTTGAGGCATGTATGTGTAATGCAGTCCTGGACAATGCAATAGCAATTTTGTCTGCTTTTATTCAGAGGCTAACAGCCCTTTCTGAACTGATGTTCTTAGTAAAAACCCTTCAGACTAACCATATTCCTCCACAAAATCTCAAGGGGAGAGCACTGAACACTCACATGGGCCTTTCAGATATGTTAGGTCTATCTCTTGCTGATTGGTCCCTTTACTCATCTTTTTTAAAAAACTTACAGGTTTCATTTCAGAAGGCAAAAAGCAATTTGAAATTCTCTCCAGATGTCAAGGATTTTTGTTGTCTTTTTTCCTCCTCACAGATTCATGTTCTGAAAAGAAGAAAATAGAGAAAGAAAAAAAAAAAACAACATAAAGAAGATAAGGAGAATTTTTTAAGCCTTTAAAAGATATGAGGGATCTAAATTAAAAACCTTTGTGCAGTAAAAGGTGGCTGGAGGGAATGTATAAGAATAGTCAGTTACTGCTGGCATGTTTACAGGCTTTGAAGGTTCTTTACATCTATCCGAGTGAGAATGGTTAAGAGCGGCTCTACCTCACACTAAGATTTTATGGGATTAATGAGGTCTTTATTAAACCAAATACCTGCAGGTTCTGTTACTGCCAGTGTAGCTACAAATCCTTCGTACTTGTTCATACAAGGCAGAGAGTAAAATTGGAGTGATGTAAAAATGACTGACAACTTTGCCTTTCTATTCTTGTAATAATCACTATTTCTAATAAGTAAAAGGGTTTGTGCTTTGTATGACACTTAAAATTAAAGTGTTTGGGTTTTTGTTTGTTTGTATTGTTTTTGGTTTTGTTTTTGTTTTTGTTTTTTTTAACAGCCATAGATTTATGACCAATATAGGAAAGAAGGTTTTGTGGGGGATAAACTGACTACAACAGGAAGAATTTTCAAGTTACATTAACTGATTTACCTAAAGCTTATTTTTTCTCCAGGACAAATCTGGTGTAAACTGAAAAAAAAACCTTCCACTGTCGTTTCATCCCCATTTAATTATTTGGAATCATCAGCTCACTGCCACGTGCAAATAATGGATCCAAATACAGGATATGCCTACACACGAACTCAAGAGCCATAATGGCAAAATATGCTGCAAACTCATACCACACTGTTTTAATTTTGCAAGACAACATGAAATACTCTTTTGTTCTACTGTTATAAAGATGAGAAATAAATAGTCAAAAAACTGAGATATTCTGTTTTTTGATTATCATTGACTGTAACCTGGCTCTCTTTCTCCGACATATTACTGATTTTTTTTTTATATGTTATAAGATTTAAAGTATATCAGAAATCTTTAATACTATGATTGTGACCCTTACAGCAAAAGTGAATATAAAGATGTATTATTTTGATACTGGTCTCTCCTCTGCTTTTTAAACATTGATTTAAAAACTCATAAGTTTAAGGAAGATTGACAGTATACACACTCAGAAAAGCAGAATTTTTTTACAGAATTGGTGTCAGGTTGTTGGAGTTTTTTAAAAGGAAAGACCATAATAATTTGAGTAAAGCTTCAGTCCATTAATTAGAATTACTTTTAGCATATACATTCTTTTAAATTAGCTACTTCTGTTTAGCATATTCATTTTTATGAAGGATACAAATAAGTTAGTTTTATTCACTACAAAAATTATATCTTTTCTGGTGTCTAGAAGGTGGAATGGTATGATGTGTTTCACAGGTATAAAGCCAAACACTCCTGAAATATGCTCCACAGGGAATATTAGCCCCAAGCTTTGAAATCACAGCCAAATCAGAAAATCTATAAGGAGAAAGTTCTGCAAAGATTGTGTTGCACTCCACTCCCTCCTATTGGGTTGTTGTTGTGTTTTTTGATTTTTTTTCCCAGGGAAGACTGCAACAATATGAAAGCCTTGGGAAGAACTGTGTTTGAAGAGTACCTTAAGTAATGATTTCATAATCACACTTCAAAAAACTAAAGTAAAATACATAGACAAAACAGTCAACAATTCCTTTACCTCTTCCTATTTACACAAAAATCCATGGCTAATGAAAGGAGTTGCAGAGTTTATTTGATGTTCCTGCTCCTGCTGAGCCACGAAGCTGCACCATGTCAGCCACTTACAATGACCAGGCACTTCCGAAAATGGCAGTGTCATGACATTTCCATGGTGACTTTGGCCTCAGCTTTGCAAATCCCACAGGATCAGGTTACAGACTGAGGCCTTAGGAAATGAGTAAGAAAGCGCTAAAGGAGAAAATCTGTGATTATATGCAAATATATTCATTAGAGAAGAGATTGAACAGAAATGCACCTTCAATATTTTTTAATGAATTTTTAAACACAAAAATATGCTGCAGGTGTGCAATTTAATGTATCTGACCTTTAAAGGACTGGTTAGAAACGTTTGCTACCAAAAAGTTTTCTTGTTTATATATTTTTTCTATTTCTGTTTAAAAATGTTTCTTTTAAAGCTTCATCTGTTTTCACTTTTATTGACAATCATTTATTTCTTCTTTGCTTTATTACTTAATGTCCAATATAGCCATTAGCTATAAGTTTTGAAGTTATAAGCAAATCCTGCCAGACACCCTGGAACAGCTCTGCACAGAACATACCGTGACCTGTGCCTGCTATGTATATCTATATGTATTTCCAGGCATTTTTTACCTTGTAACAGAATTTCTTTTAATAGCACAGAATATATCGTCACTGGATAACTACTTTCCCACTTTTCCCTCAAAGAAAACTGTTTTATGAAGTAAGTGAATGCATTTTGCTAAAATAATTTCACATGTCTTTCAAAAAAAATCTATACCAATATTAATTTCTAGCCTGGGTTCAATAAATATGTCAAGCTTAACTAAACTATTTTTTAAATTAGGTAGAAGAGAAAAAAACATTCTAGTGAGATCCTAAATAAGATTTGAGGTTCCAAATTCCCTGTGGGACAGGAGATGCCCAATAGACATATACCTCATCCCTTCGGGGTTTTCTGGGGTTTGTATGTTTGGGGGGTTTTTTATGTATTATGTTTAGAGACAGTAACAAACAAATGAAGAGAAGAAAATGTGATAGGTTTTGAAATCACTCAGAGAAAACTCTGACATTGAATGCTTCCTTAAAGACAAGCAAGTAAAGGTCACATTGTTTCAGTATTATTTCCATTCCATTATGAAACAGAGGATTTTGAGCAGTAATATACTTTTCCTCCTCTGATAAATGCACAGCTAAAAGTAAGAACCTCCCAAAGAAGCAAGATCAGCACGGATCTCTGCCTGCTATTTTGCTTTCAGCTAATACCCCACCCCCAAGAATAATTCTACTGACCTTTTACTCTGTTCAATCTTGACATATATATCAGAAATTATTGGACCAATGAGCATTTCACATCAGGTGGAAAAATGCATCCTCACAAAATGCACTTCTAAAGGACAGGACAAAACTGCCATTTGCCATTTTGTTTTACTATCCATTACTACATGGCATGCTTACCACAATCTGTGGAAATACCTTCCTATTCAAATGTGCTCAAAATCTCTGTGCACACTTCAGTGCTCTTTTCAATATATTTGCAACTGAAAAAAAATCCTCTTACTTTTACAGACTGTAGCTCCACAAAGCACNACAAAGCACTTAAGGAAATATTTTTCCAGCGATGCATTTATCCATAGAATTAAAAATATGCAAATATTTAAACCAAGTTCTACTTCTCATATTCCCCACTTACTGGGAGGAAAACTCCAGTCTTCTAATGGTAATTTTACTGCTTATTACTTTTTATTAGTAGTGTGTTACACAAATATAATACTTTAACCAATACCAATAATGTCCCAGCCCATCAGTGAATTCCACTTGGTGTGTGTACCCCAAGTAAAATCTTGGAACTCATTCTACTTTATCCTGAAGAGTGATTCACTGCAATCTGGACCTTATGGAAAATAACCTGATTGTAGCATATTGTAGCTATGATTGTAGCTGAACCTTGTCAAGGGAAACAAATCATGTATAAAAGCTAATGTATGGGAAAACAAGCAAAAAAATATAGAAACTATTTAAATCACTAGGTCTTCAGTCTTTGGAGTTCTGATACTCATTGTGCCTCAGAATCAAGCATATTTTTTCTTGAGGCTAAGGAAGAGCTAAAGCAGTGATGTTTTTATAGCAGTGTCTTATAAGTCAAAGTGGGCAAATACTTCCATGCTTCCTCACTTGGACGGGGCTGTATCTCACGGCTTTGGAAATGGCACAGCTATGGCACAGCAGGTTATTCCACCACCCCAGAAGCAGAACAAAACTCAATCTGGGTAGACAGAAGAAGCTGCCACAACTAGTCAAAACCTCAACTATACAGCAATGGTCCCAGTAACCCACTCTAAAGATGTTTCGGATTGTGGAGATCCCCTTTCACTTTCAAAATCACTAGTTTTCACCTCTGAAAAAGGAAAATTGGATTTAAGGTATTGGATAAATAATACTGCAACCACATGACATTAAAAGTTGAGCTAGCACAGGCTCAGCCTGCCGCTTCACATTCATTCAAAAAGTTTTGCAGTGCAACTCTGTCCTAGCAGATGTCAGATCCTTATCATCCGACCTCCAAGAGCCAGATAAATCTGGTGTCAAGTATCAAGCCAGGATAAGTACTGTAACGTGGTGTCTCAATAATTCAGATCAAGTGCCATAATGCAGTTATATGTGATCCACATCAAATTTATACTGCCAAGTTATTTGATAATACACAGATACAGCATTAGTGAGCGCTGAGCCACAGGCTTCAAACAACTTCAAGTATCAGGAATAATATACACTAGCCAGCTTTTACTCCATTCTTTGTAAAGTCCCCTAGGTTTTTGTTATCATTAGCTGGAATTCTACTTGGGATTCATACTTAATATTTCATGGTGTAGTTAGATGTATGTCATCATAGTGGCAATGTTGATA
>VZTT01066857.1:10532-33900 GCA_013400855.1 Buphagus erythrorhynchus
ATTATATATTGTAATATATAACTATATGTTATTTATTTTTTACCTATAATTTATTCTATTTAAATATTATTTTGGCTTCACGTAGCGAGAGCGAGAATTGTGCTTTTTCTAGTCTTTTCCTACTACATTCCATTTACTAACACTACCAGCACTGACAAAACTTATTCTACTGCAGGATCTAAAGGTGGTATTGCTTGTTCTAAAACAAAATACTGCAAATATGTATGTTGTCCTGCGTGAATTTTTTGTCTGGCTCATGCTTGGTGATGATGCACAACTATATTTGCATTAAGGCTTGTGTACCATTTCAGGAATTCTTTTGTTTGACTTGTCTTTGATGAAAAAAATGTATATTTCCCTTTAAAACTTTGAGAAAGTGGTCCTGCACAAATTCTGCTTTGAATCAAAGGGAGAATTTTGGGTTTTCTACTCCACCCAAGAGTAGCTACTGGGCAGAGTTCTGTACTATCAAACCAGAAAACAGAGCATTGTCCCAGGTTTACATAGTTTGGAAAGAACTACCCACAGCCCTGATATCAGGCTAGAGAACAGAAAGAAGCTTTTATTGTCCCACAGCTCAGAATATCACATAAATGGTAACCAATGACTGTAGAAAGATGTGGTTATGTGCTGTTACACAGCAACAGCAAAGAAATATCCCATAACAAAAAAAGCCTCTGAGGTACTATGCAGGCAAGATTGAAGTGTTCATAACAGTGATACTAAAAATTACTTCAGGTCTAATGTTCACAATCTTTTGCTAATCTTTTTCCATGTATGTTGAATTGGTGTTCAGTTACTTCACTCCAGTAATGTCAAGGAACACTAATATTTTTTAAAAGTTTACGTCTTATTTTTTATATAGAAATTATATATAAAGTCTACTTCAAAAGCAGTAAAATTAATTCTCTGAATATGTACGCACTGTTCTTGTGAAGGACCACTTTATATTCTACTGGAAACACTGTACTTTAGAAAAGCAAAAGTAAGCCTGGATGTTTTAGTAACTTTCCTTCTTTGCAATGATAACAAATTAAAAAAAAAATTGTTAACTAGTTTTAAAAGAGTAATAAATATCTTACTCTAGAATTTAAGGAAATCTAGGAAATGTCACATGCATTATTTTCCACTACTTCATAGTAGTTTTTTGGCAGTGTAGTGAGATGACTGTGAGGTACAGAACTGCAATGATGTGTCTAGAATTCTTCCAGCACTGCAGGTGCTTATTCTGTCTCTGACATGGACAACTCACATAAACTTTGTCTGCTACCCTTTTTATAGATGATAAGAATTACTCACTTAGAACAAATAATTTTAGGGAGGCTTAATTATTCCTGCATAAAGCCTAGCATTAAAAATGTAAAATGATGTTATATACTGAATTATTTCATCTACCAAAGGATTTTTACTACGTTTAAAGAAAATGCATGCCAGAATTTTAAGGACTGCTTCATAGCTGGCTTCGATACTTTTTATAGGAAAGCTATCATCAATGGCTACACATACTTTTGCTTTTCTCTGCTTTCTGTACTTTTGCTTTTTGGAGCTTGATCCACTGAGGCTTTGCAGCCCTGCTAACACCACCGTGTCCTGTCCTTTTGCTGTCGTGGCTCCCTGCAATGCACCGCCCGCCGCCCCTCTCTCTCCTGGCTCCGCCGCCAACCGCAGCGGCTGCAGCACGCCCTCGGGGCTGGACGGCGGCAGCGGGCGCAGCACGCCCTCCTCCCTCAGCACCGTCAGCTCCATCTGCCCCACCGAGCTCAAAGCCGTGTCCAAGATCGCCCCCAATGTGCCCCTGGAGGTGGAGCTCCCCGGAGTCAAGATCGTACACGCTCAGTTTAACACACCCATGCAGTTGTACTCAGATGACAATATCATGGAAACACTGCAAGGCCAAGTTTCTACAGCTCTGGGGGAAACACCTGTCATAAGGTAATTAGAGCATAGTCTATAATACTTATGAATACACGAATTTCAAATATACCAAAAAAGATATAAATATCACACTGCGTCTATGAAGAAGGGGAAAAGGGTTAGAGACAAAGCAAGTAATTTAAAACCATTCAATATTTTCACTAAAATATTAGTCATTTCTGGGTTTTAACCCAAAGTATTAAAGGAGTCCTTCAGAACATACAAATAAACATTTCATAGGTAACAATCTTAGAATTACAGAATTGCTAATAAATAAAAAACTATGATACTATCTGGACTATTACCTGACTGACCACTCCAAATCAAGACTCTGATTCCCTCCAAAATTTAAAACCTCTTATTACTACTATATTTATCTAATAATGATTTAATCATTTCCTCTTATTAATAATTCATAAAATAATAATAAATAAAATTTATTTCCACTGTTGAAATTCAGGTTACAAAGATTAGGAAATATTATAGATTATTATAGTGCTCTAGATACTTGACTCCCATTCTACACAACTCATTCAGTACAACTAGCTCTCGTACAAGAGACAGAATTTACTGTAGGCCTACAAATCCATGTCTGACTTAAGAATTTATTCAGTGCATAACTAAAGTCAGGTAGGAACCTTATGAATATGGATAGCAATTATGATTATACACTAAAAAAGTTCTAAAGCACTATTAATTTTTTTCAGGAGACAATTCACCATTTAGGTTGCTTTATCTTAACCTTTGCATAATAGGAACCTATTTTCTTCTTTACAACAGTACTTAAAGTTAATAATTCATAGTATGTATGGTGTAAACTAAAGCTAATTACTAATATTTTAAATAAGCAATAATCACTGGCACCAATGAACCTTCTTCAGCACCTTTGGCTGCTACTAACAAAAAATCCCTGTATTTATATAAAAGTATTTAGGCTCATCCTATCTGATGAAAACTGTAGTTCATTAAGTCTTTTCAGAGTGAAGTTAGCCTATTGCTTGAATATTTATGCTCAATCAGAACAATTAGAGAACAGTAAAAGAAAAACTTGCCACTTCATTATTGTGAAATAATGGATTAAGCCCAAAGTAATCAGATTTCACACTGCCTGTGACATTGCCAGTTTGAGAACCTACTCTCTCTATGCAGGTTTGAAATGTGTCTTGCTGTGGGTTGGTTTTCACCATGTAGGCATTAAGAAATGTAAGGTGACACATTTGTGTCTGGGCTTTTTGCCTTCTGTATCTAATGGCATTATCACTTGCTTTATATTTAGAGATATTTCAGTAAAGAGGAGAGAATTCAGGGGTTTAATTAAACATTGCCAAGAATTATAAAAACTACGCTACTTCTATTCATCAAAATATTCTGACAAGAGAAACTGGTAGTTTGGTAGTTTTGTCACCAGCTTAAAGATGGCTCAAAGATTGATGAAAATAAAAAAATTCACATAAGCAACAGGGATCACTGTCCAACTGCTGCTGCTCTTACTGGGCCATTTGGCACCTTGGATGCTACCTGGGAAACAAAGTAAACCATTTAAAGCAAAACCTAGTCTAATTCTTTGTGGATAGTAGGAAGCCAGTTGCAACAGGTAATTTAAACTGGACATTTGTGTATGTAGGTGTAGAATAACAGACTTCATCAAAGAAAATTTGGATGTTTCTGTAAGTTTATGAAATTTACAAATGCCAAATTCCTGTCAGTGCCTATAGTCCTCAACTCTTCCTCTAGACTACTTAGGATGCCATTTATCATGAACAATTTAAAATATTGAGCAGAGTTTAAAATGCCATGAAATATTCTCAGTAAAATCTTTGTCTCAGAGGTCATTTGAGATTCAACCATCAACTGCTGTTTGGACAATAAATTACTTAATATTTTAGCATAACATTGCCATTGCGAAAAAAAGCCTTGTCTTATTTTTAATAAATTAAGAAATAGAACTTCCATTTTTCAGTATTCACCTTACAATGTTTCCTATTTTGCAGTACTTATTTCACTCCTTTTTGAAATTCTCCATTAAATTTAAATCTCATAAATTGTTATTTAATAAATTACAATTATCTTAGCCAAATAGTCACATTACCTAGTGATTGAGCTAACTTAGAAGTCATATTCTCCCAAAAGATTTGACTGGTTAGGTTTTGGCTGACCTTATATAAAGGCATGAGCTGTGATTTTAACATTCTTGAGGTCAGCTGCTGCAAAAAGGGAACTTCTGGATACCATAGCAAAGAGCACCTGGTAATACAGCAGATGATTACTGGAATGAAACTACTTTGAGATTAAATGGCCTTTTCTCAAATGCCAGTAGAGCCAAACCAGTAATTATACTGAATACATTCAGTAATTATACTGAAGTACGTTAATGAGTTTCTAGATTTATTTTTCTAACAATTGCACTGATTTAACAATTTTTAACAATTGCACTTTTTAGATCAAAAGGAGGCTATATAAAGCAATGCTACCTGGAAGAAAGTTTCTTAATAGTTGAAGGAACACATTGTCTTTATGTTATGTCTGGTTTTTTGCTCCTGAATCATACTCTGCGTCTGGTAGACATATTGCTTTAGAGTTATGTTTGATAAACTGTTTTTATCTGCTCTTCCTCCCTTTAATACAGTGACCCATCTCCCAACTCAGTGTCTCAGTCTGACGTGTACAAGATGCTGCACGCCAACCAGGAGGAGCCCAGTCAGCCGCGCCAGTCTGGCTCCTTTAAGGTGCTCCAGAATTTAGTCTCCGAGGAAGGTGGTTAATAACAACATATTCTACCTGTTCAAATAATTTTAAAATGCTTGTGGGAGGGGGGAGTCCATGAAGAAAATAAGAAAGACTAGAATACAAGAATTTCTAAAAGCCCAAATCATTCTGGACCTTATAGCTGCCACACCATTTCCCCTGCCATTTCCCCTGCTTGTATATATTCTCCTCTGTGAATACAATGCAGGTGCTGATCACACCTTCCAGAATCTCTTCTTAGATTTTAAGATCTTTAATATCCAAAGTTGACTTTAACTGAACAATGGAGTTTTATCTGTGAGAATTTTTGGGACAAGTTGCTTATACTCATGACACCAAGAAAGAAAACATTCTTCCACATCCAGGAAAAGAGGAATTTAAGCCAACTCCTGAAATTCCCTTAAAACCTATTTCCTCTTCATTCTAAATAAAAACTGAAGAAGACAATATAATTAACAATCATATTTCCTTCAAATTAAGATGTTTTGAAAATAAAATTATTAAAGGCTGCAAGTTTGTTATATTTACAGTAAGCATAAAGAGCAAAACACAAAATTACCCTTAAAGGTAATATTTTAAATTTTAATGTTTATATATCAATATTTACTAGAGAAGGAATAAAGACATCTAATTGTCTATATATATATATATTTGTGGGATTTTACATTGCATTTTCTTGTATTTTGCTATTATTTGGTTTTGCTATTATTTGGTATTCATATTATGTTACTAATCTTTCCAATTTATTGTACAGTTATTTATATAAATAAGAAGCTTTCTGACAATAGGTCTTGATTATGTCATGTTTCTAAAGTTAAAGCCCAATCCTCCTCCCTCTCTGCTATCTCCAAGACCTACTCTCAGAGAATTAGGTGATGTCCATGAGGCAGAGAGCACTGCATATGCAATCTTTTTTGTATTTGCTTTTGGCAACAGCTTGCACAATATTTCTCCTGATTCCAAAGAGGTGGAATCTGGCCTACTAAACTTTTCTAGTGAGACTGCATTGTTTGTTCATGTAAGTGAAAGCCTGTAAATACATCCAGAAGTGTATGTACAGTACAGAAAGTACAGAAAAGTGCAGAAAAGTACTTAACTGCATCAGATGCTTTTATATGAGCCCGTACATAACAGGATTGTTTTGTTTCTCAGATGGGCGCCCTGTGGGAACAAGAAGTGTGAAAGCACCTGTAACAAAGATGCCTACTGCCATGCCTGGTGTCCAGAAAGTGCCACTGTGTGACAAATGTGGGAGTGGGATTCTGTAAGTTGTTTCTTTTTAGCTTTAGAAATCCCCAGCTCAAGCACACATTCTCCTCAAACACCACTGTAAACTACAGAAATGTGTTCCCATAATGTTACTAGAGAACAGAGATATAAAAATATATTCTAAATGTCAAATTGTAACCTCTACCTTCAACAATTTCAATACAGATTTTATCAGTTTTGACAAAGCACCACTGAGGTTTAAACTGAGATTTCTCAGGATCTTTTGCAAGTCAACCATTAACAAATACGTAATGAAACCAGCAGTTATTCATGCTGTGCTGTGCCAGGCTGTGAATTCTCAAAAATTTCTAGCTAATGCAAAGCATCCTTCTCTCAACCCAGTGGGAGTATCCAGAAAGCTTTGTAGACTTATTTTAAAACTATCAGATTTCTACCTGATTGACATCACTAACTTCAGCAAAGAACCCAGATAGTGATGAACTGAGAAAACACAGACATGAAGAAAAGGCAATGTGGTTTTGGAAGTCATTTTGTCACCCTTTTGATAGGTTTGGCTGTGCTTTCTGTCTTGTAACCAAACTAACATGTTTCTTCAAACTCTTCATTTTCCAGTGCTCGTTAACTATGTGATCAACTCGACAGCATTTTACGTCACCTACTCAAACTCAGCATCCAGCCTTAAATTATATAGTAGTATCTAAAAACACAAGATGAACAACTGTAAAGCCTTAAAATAAATACCTAAAACATACTTTGTATCATGGAATCATAGAATGGTTTGAGTTGGGAGTGGCATTAAAGATCGTGGTTCCAAGCCCCTGCCATGGGCAGGGACACCATCTAACAGACTGGGTTGCTGCAGTTTCTTTTCTCAATTTAAATCCATATGAATTAACCGGGGCTTTTTCCTTTTTGTTGTTTCCATCCAGAGGGACAGTGGTGAAGGCACGTGATAAGTACCGGCACCCAGAATGCTTCGTGTGCTCTGACTGCGATCTCAACCTGAAACAAAAGGGCTACTTCTTTGTGGAGGGCCAGCTCTACTGTGAAGCCCACGCACGCGCCCGCATGAGGCCACCGGAGGGGTACGAAACAGTCACGGTTTACCCAAAATGCTAGTCTTGGGTTAGCATACCAACATATGCATGCACACCAAAAGCCTTTTACCAGCTTAGAACCGCAGTACGAGTGTCAGGACTTCTGCCTAAATCCAAAGTAGCAGCTTTTAAACCTTTCCCTGTGGGATTCTGAGAGAGGTGGGAGTCCTTATTAGCCAGCAACAGCATACTATACCAGCAAAATTCTGCTAAAATATTGTTTTTGAAACTGTCAGTATAACTCAAGGAAGTATAAACTAAAACAGCTCAATATAACTCAAGGAAGAATAAACTAAAACAACTCTCCTGGAATACAAAAACTAAAGCAGCTGAGGTATTATATGAATGCTACAGCACTATGTACATATATATATATATATAATATACATAAGTGCTGTAAGCAAGGCATTATTTTTAACATCAATTAAGTATTTGTGCAAACACCAACACCATCAAAGTCTTACAGGCTGGGCCGCTATAAATGTAGAAACTTGACAGATCATTAGAAAAGCAGCTATTTTACATGTTTAGTACAAAACAAGCAGTTGTTCAAGTCTGCTATTATTCAACTAGCATTAATGTATGCCCCAAACATGTTTTGCTTACTTTGCTCTGAATTTGGGGTTATATATGCTTTAATTTTCTGATTAAGCATCTGTGATAAAAAATAAATGTCAAGTCACACAATAAAATGGTTAGTATAACAAACACTGGTTAGTATGAAGCAAAGCAAAAGTTCTACATTGTCTTAATGATTTTGAAATGACATCAACTTTCACATCACTTTGCAGAAAATTATTCTGAGGCATGCACACACATAAATTGTTGTTTTTTATAAAAAAGAACCTCACACTCTAATAGGAATTCATTGTGAATTGAGAATGAAAGCAAATTTTAAAACTTTTCTGCAGAAAATGACACTGGATTTTTGTATCTCCATCTTTCAATTTCCATAATAGAAACAATGGGGAAAGATCATCACAATATCTTTATTGCTGGTAAATTAAGCTTGGACAACTTTAAAAATAAATGTTAATTAAAATATGCAAAGGCAAGGTCTTTTATTAAAAAAGCCCAGTGAAGTCCTAAGGAATAAAAAAAGCTGAAAGAATATGGGTTTGTAATCAATTACTGAAACTTTTCAAGGACTACACTGCTTTTCTGGTAGGTGCCAGCCACATAAACACAGCTAACTGGCAAACCATACTTAGCACTTTTAGAAAATACCAAAACAAGTAATAAATTCTTTATTGTGGTATTTTGAACCTGCCCTAAAGGAGAAAAATCTACAAAATTTTATATCGAGTCCACAAGACTAGAAAAAAAATAACAACCCAGTGACAAAAAAATCTTATGTACTTTTCCCATTCTATAATGTAAGAAGCCTATAATGCAAGTAGAATATGGAATCAAAATAAATTATACATACTTTAAATTTATTTTAAAAATTCACAAGTCCCAAAGATTTAAATACAATGTCCATGTATTCAAAGACTTTTCAAAATGTCTTAAAGTATTATTTCAGAACTCAAAAGTTTTAAAAATGTGCGTGTCACTCCACTTATTACTTACATTTCCATATCAAAAGCTGAGATTAAAAAAAAAAAAGTGCTGAACCCTTCCAAGGTTAGTTCCTAAATTATTTTTGGGCACAAAACATAATTCTGCTCCTCAGGTATCATGGAGGAAATGTGTAGTATTAATATTTTTCCATTGATAAAGCTCATAAATCTGAAAATCCTTTTGAAAATAAGAGTGTGCATAATGTCTATTTTTACAAACTTAAAATGTCATTGGTGTTTTAAAATATTTGTTTAATGTTTATGTCTTTGTGAAGTAATTACAACTAAAAATAAATCTACTACATATGATAAATATTCTGTGTTTCTTTTCATCTGGTATGGAAAATGAGGACATGTGAGTGTCAAGTGACTTGACAACAACAGAGGTTTGGATTTCAGTCTGAGAAAGAAGCATGCTTTGGATAGATCAAATCCCTGGCAATAATGAAAGACAATTTTTGTATTAGGCATTTGAGTACACATCTAGGGCTTTCTAAAACAGAATGAGATCATGTGCTTTCCACACTAAAGACTCAAAACTGCTCTCTTTAACACACCAACTATACCAATTGTAAACATGGGGAAACTTGGAAATGCAGATACAAGAAGTGCTAGGAAATCATAACCTGATTCTAAAACTCTGGGGTAAGTTCAGTGATATTACATCATCATGTAATGCTGTTTTGAGAGGTTTGAAGTTTGGATGTGGCTTTGATAGAATCAGAAGGTAAGCCCATCTAATTGCAGCTACTGTCCTATATGAAAACCTGTACAACAATATAACATCAAGTAAACTACGATTTCAGGTAATGCAGATTCTGAAATCTCTGATCCTGATAGAGGAGAAAAATAGGAAATATCATCCCACAGTCACTTCAGTCTGGGAGAATTGAATGTAGTTTTAAATGTGAGAGAAAGATACACCAGTTCCCTCTATTGCATCCTCAAAGCTGAATTCTTTATCTCTGCAGGGTGTCATTGGTTCCTGACACACAAGGTGTCTGCCTAAAGATCTACCAACTTTATCTTCTGGCTTCAGAATAGTGCAGCCAGTCAATCATGATAGTAGATAACTTAATGCTACTGTGCCTCTCAGCTGTGCCTAGACTCTTAGATATATTACAAGCCAAAGGCTGGCACAGCATTTATTTTTAGCTGGAGAAAAAGGTAGGAAGTGTGACCTCATATGTTTTTCATCTCAACTCTTCAGATGTTGATCAACAAGTGTGGAAAGCTTTCTCTAGCTATGCTACTGCTGCATAAACAGCAGGGCTGTTATGGGAGATTTTAAAAATTTATAAGAAACTGCAATACTTCAAATGAGGAAGCCAAGAATTACTTCTGAAAATACATAGATTAATTTATATGTTAATTTTGAATCAATTCTTCCAAGACAAATGCTTTTGATCTTTTATGTAATGCAGTTTTACCAAAAATCTGAAATCTTAGAAAGTACTCTAAAGTAGCTAAAAGATACTGTGTTGTTTCCATCAACTAAATAGCTTCCTTCATTTTTTCAACTACATTTCACCACCTAAAAAAAATGAGACTAGCACTTTTGTTCAGATCAGAAGTGGGCTAGTGGATGTAAACATCCCGCTGTTCCCACTGACTGCATTTTGGTTCACATCACACAACTTCAGGTGCACAAAGGGGTTTCCTTCAGAATGAAATTCAACCAGAAGTTATGATCTGGGAGCACTGCTAATGCACACCAACCACTAATGGGAACTCAATCCACAGAATCAAACTAGAGCTGAATAGACCATGCCTGAAACATGTTTTAAGGCAGATGCCTCAATACCAACTGATCTGCTCCTACTGCATCTCCATGCCTTTTAAAACACACCTAGTTTTAAGAATTGCTTGCAAGTCTCATAGGGGAAAGGTTCCTTAACAGAAATTAAATTACTGACTGCTTATCCGGACTCAGAAATTGGACCTGATTTCAGATGTTTTAAAGCTCACAGCTTTTGATCAAGACTTCTGGTTCAAATTTGTATAAACCACATCAAAGAGAATAACTGTTCAGCTAGTTATAGGTCTGACTTGCTTGTAAAAGACATACTCGATTTAAACTCCATTTTAGGGGTCTTTCACAAGGAAAAGACCATTATTTTCCTAGTGGGTTCATATATTTATAAACGAAATTGTGGGAAATAAAACATTTGCTGGCATGTATCCAGCAAATTTTCTCACTGAAGGCAACCATACTCTGCAGATTTACCCATTTCTGTTTCTCTTTTTTCCTCCTGTCATCCAAGCAAGCTATTCAGATAGCTTCTTTGAAACTGTTAACACGAAATCTCCACAAACAGATTATTCTGTTTTTCTAAGTGTATGAAGTTTTGAAATAAAATGCAAGTCTTCAGTTTATGATCAGTGCCATCAACTAAAATCTTTGCCTCCACAGCATATGCTGAATAAAAAATGTTATCTACACAATGAGTTCAGAAAGGATTTTGTTTCCATATATGGTAAAGCACACGTTTGTTTTAGCGTTCTCTCTGGGTGTTTTTAGTTACACACACTCTACCTAATCCTCCCTCTCTGCACACCAGAGCATGATCCAAAGACCAGTAAAGCTTTCAGGAGAGTCTTGAAAGATTGTATATTATATTACTGTGGAAAAAAACGCTCTCTTTGGCAGAGGAGAGGACAATTGTCCAAAATAAATCTTTAAAGAAATACTGTTTTATACAGGGGAGACAAAATCACAGCTGTGGTAGAGTGACAAATCACAAAACACAGAAACTGTAGAATAGTTAAAGATTATTACATTTACTCAGAAAACAAAACATTCCCTAAATACCAACAGGATTCTGAGAGGAAAAATCTCTTGCAAGGTTTTCACAATTTTTTTCTTTCATGTTACTGTTAAAAAACAGAATAGATGACTCATTCTCTGCATAATTATTTTTGAAAATAGCATATTCTTGATCTGAGAAGTTTTTAATTATCCTGTAAAAACAGGAGTTTATAAAAAGTTAAATGTTAATTAGATATCCAAGGAGATATGGCTGGAATAATATGTTCAATTACAACGAAAAAAAAAAAAAAAGAGAGAGAAAAACAATGCTTAATACATGCAGACAATCATCTCTACACATTCAGGCCAGAACCAAGTTTCTGTATTACAACAAAGAGCTGTAGGGTGTCAGTAGCAACACTTTACACTCCCAGCACAAAGCACAGAAATACCCAGTTCATTTGCAATGAGAAAGGAATCTGAGTTTCCCAGCACCAGCTTTGCAGGGTAATTATGAGGTGCTCACAGGCTGTGCACAGAAAGCACAGGAACAGGTAATTTTCTGTGAGGAAGTGTAAATCCCAAAGAGAATCTATGATTGCACAAATGACAATCAGTCTTTCACTCTACTTACAGACAAAAGATCCTTTTCATATATTGACTATTCCATTTGTGTAGAAGTAATTCAATGCATTATTAATACATGAATGCCATTTAATAATCAGGTTTCTGAATGCAATTTATTATAATTGGCAGCGTCACAAATAATTCTCACCGCTGCTTTACTTGGTGCAGTTTAGACTTCTAACATTTTTACTTTCATATCTTGCACATTTAAGAAAGTTGGGAGTGGAACAAAACTGCCAAATATGAGACACTTAACTATGACACTTTTATTCTGGCTTTCTAATATTTGCCAAGAATTGCATCCCTTTCTGCTGTTTTACTGTTGCAAATTCTCTCAATTTCACTTTCATTTCACTGCAAGAATATCCCTATATTCCAAATCATGGTCATGTTTACAGACAGCTTCTATTCACTGCTCCAGATCTCTTGCACATCTTTCAGCAAACCAGTTCAAAACTACACACAAGTAGGATGTAGAAAGTTAAAACTCGACTTGTTTCAAAATTAAATTCTTCCACCGTCTATCTTACCTCATCCTACAAGAAAAGCGTAGATGACTCAGAAACAGAGATGGTCCAACTGTATCAGCCACTGTATTGAAAATTAAAAATAATTGGTAGCCCACAGTTTAAAATTCAGACTAAGCAGACCAGGTAGTTATAGTATGGAAGTGAAAATGGCATGATGACTTACAAGGTTAGTGGACTGAAGTTGAAATAAAGAAGCTGTAAGAACTGCGAGGTGAGAAAAATGCACAGGTAATCACTCAGCACAAAGAAAGAACACACAGAGTGTGAAAACTAGTCATACACCAAGACATCAGCAAGATCTTTTGTCACCTGAACCATATGGCTGGCTCATAACAATTTCTCTCTTCCCTAAGTAAAAATGAACTGGAAAGAAGAGAAATCTTGCATTTTATTAACAATGGACTAGTTCTTTAAACTTCTGCTTGAGTATAAATTAATGTATGACTACACAATCTCAGGAACTTCAGAAGATTCCTTAATCCTAATACTGGAGTATAATTCTAAAAATATTTAATTCTTACTTCTCTGACTCATCATTCATCTAACCATTTCCATTCTGACTTGTTATGAGATTCCTCTCTCTGAGCACATGCACCACCAGCTCTGGTAATGGCCTTCCCTACATATTTCCTCTTCATTGCTTATTAACAACTGGCCTTTCTGAATCCAGAGCTACTCTCACCCTTGACAGAGTACGGAAGTGTAATGCTTCAGAAATTACACACTGACACACACTGCTGTTTTTCCTTACAAGTCCACAGAAATGTCAATGAGGTAAGTTCCCTTATTAAGTGTGAAGTTTTAATGACTCCATGATGTTTATCTTTGAAAAACATGCTGAAACACAGATGGGGCTTTTGATGTCTGTTGGCAAAAATTGCAGCAGTTATTGTCCTGCTCTAGGCAGAAGTAAGGACTGAGTAAAATATGCTTTACACTGGTAACATCTGGGCAAATAACAAGCTGTCAAATCAATCATGGGTCTACTATGGCATGTAAGGAATAAAAGGCAAAACCTTTGAGGCATTCAGAACACAATGTTGCACTGCTCACTGCTCTTTGCCAAAAGGCTTTTCATGGCAATTAAATTTCCTGGAAACAACACCTCTTCCTGAATGCTGAAAGGGCTCAAATTCATGTTCTCACCACAATACAAGACATAATACAGAAAAGTAGGACAATCTCTTTTTTCCCAAAATTCCAAGGTCAGACAAAAATGTTGTGTCTAATTTTATATTTAATTTACCAATAACAGAGGATGCTGAATATATGGTACAAAATAATTAGTAGAGCAGAACAGTATGAATAGCTACACTCATACAGATTCCTATTTGAAAGTGGGCAAGTTTGCCAACAGTGGTGATACCAGAATCCTCTTTTGAATTTATGCTTTAAATGACTCGGCCCTTGATACTTCACACATTGCTGGAGAGGTCAATTTACATAAACAGCTCTGAGTCATATGCTGCCTCTCAAGCTGGAGAATCAAACTGACATTTCCAAGTATTTAATGGATTTTGTCTCTACGATCACCCGGTCAGATCCCAATGCCTCACATACTTGGATATTCACTCCTATCATGTTTCAATAAACCTGTCAAGCTTGCACCTGTTCAAAGGTTGGTAGAACACGTCTACTGATCATCTCACAATAATCAACAAGTGGCAGCTGTGCCTGTAGCTGATTCTAACATTTCTATCATAATGAGGGACATACACAAATTTCATTAGCTGTTCATATTTAGCCCATTTTTCCTTAAGAAGATTCACATGGCTATAAAGACCTGAGTCATGCACTCTCAAGACAGATTGGCATCTGATACTGCAAGTTATGAGAACCTGAGTATGTCTCTCCTATTTTCTTTTTTTTTTCCTTTTTTTTATTAAAATCAATCAGCAAATAACTCTTGCTGACTTTTTCTGTGAAAGCTTTCTTTAGGGAACAGACAATCAATGTCAAACACCAGTTAAGGAAAATAGGAGTCATCCTTGGCACTTCTTGAACCTTCATGTTGAAAGAGCAATGCCTAACATTTTCCTAAAGCTTTACATTAGCTGAAGTCAAGCATTTTGTAAAATAAATCAGTACCTAAGCAGTATATTAAGGNAAGGAAGGAAGGAAGAAGGCAATTCTCATATCTTTGACAGAAAAACAATTCACCTTCATCTTCAAAGAATGTCTCTTCCACCCTAAAATGACTACCTTTTAAAAAGTAAGATAAAGCCTTAACTCATAGACTTACCCCCCAAAAAAAGACATTTTGAAACTGATCTTTCTCTTTACTGGAATTTGTTCTACAGTTGATATATTCTTCCTGAGGCCAGGAACAGATACTCTTTGTAAAGAAAAAAGGAAAAAAAAAGGTTATTTACTTTGTCATCTTTTCAAGATCAGGTTTTACCTCCACATCCAATTCACTTATCCACAAAACAGAAATTAATTTTTCCTAAGTGAACAAGCAATTACTAACATTCTTTCCACAACTTTTTTTTTCCACCAAAACCTTTAACATCAGGTTTCATACTAACCTGCTGCAGCAATTCCCAGCTTAAAAGTGATCCAGTCAGCTAAGGCAAGCAGTGGGGAATGAGATGAGTGGGCCACTCTGGTTACCACATGAGCACA
This sequence comes from Buphagus erythrorhynchus, assembly GCA_013400855.1. Lineage (NCBI taxonomy): Eukaryota > Metazoa > Chordata > Aves > Passeriformes > Sturnidae > Buphagus > Buphagus erythrorhynchus. Next base: position 25,612 of record VZTT01066857.1, read on the forward strand.
ATAGCATCAACATGGTCCCATCCAGAAACTGATGTCAAAACCATCTTCTGGGGCACACAGGGAATCTCCATCACTTGTACACAAAGCCTGGGACTGTGCCACCAGGGCACACCCTGCTCCTGCCTTGGTAGCCAAAGAAGTCCTGCTCTAGCAAGTGCTCTGAAGAGCCTACATGCCCCAAGTCAGAAGAGACAAAAGCAAATGGGTGTTCTTGAAAGTTACTCTCAAAATACTCTTCATCACACAAGGTGCTGGACATCATCTCTTCACAAATTTTACTGTCCCTGTCAGCTGGCCTTGTTATGGTGTTTTTTGCTCTTGTACATACCAACTGGTCACTGCAGTTTTTTCTTGACTTCCATTTAGTGCATGCCTAGCTCTTCCTTACAGTGCAAATGCTGGCATTTTATCATATCCCCCCTTATAATTTTAACTTTGATTTGTCCCTGCATATTCCAGGAGATTTTTTCCTTTTATTTTTCTAATAAATTACTGATAAACTTCATAAATTAATTTATGAAGTCTAGGAAATTCCAGAATAGCATATTTGAAATGAACTTTAGGCTTATTCTTCTCAACTTTCCCTCCACTTTTTACTCTGTGTTCACCATTAAAATCTGAGGCTGAATTACAGTATGATCTCTTCCAAACTTGCTCAACAGCCCAAAAATTGCTATGTTTCAAAAATTCTTTATAGTTTAAATCTGCTATATAACTTTGATACCTTTTGGAAGTGGGCTTTTTGGGGGTTTTCCTCCAAGCACCGTATTATTCCTCAAAATTAGTAATACAATCTCATAACTAATTACCTTGTCTTTACTCAGGTAACTGCATGCCACTAAACAAATTATGTATTTCAGAATTCTTATTATGCCTTTCCTCATTTTGCTTGTCAATATTTCCAGAATTTTGTTCACTTACTGCTAAATTTCTGGCAATTTCCTTGTGCACAGTGTTGCTTTCTTTCATCTACTCCTGTCCTTGGTTTTCAGTTTCTTTTCCCTCCACATCTCTTGTGAATATTTTTGGTTGGTTTCTAATAAAAAGCACATTGCAATGGAGCTGCAAATTAGGTGAGTCCTTATGTTAACAACAGATAAATCTGATATTATGGGAAATAGCTCATGAGAGAAGGAAGGACAGCTGCATAAATCATCACTTGTCCGATTTTGGGGTTAGGATGACCCCAAAACCTGGAGAAAGTCTTTCTTGCCAGCCTGAGCTTTGATGAAGGAGTCAGGAGATGTAGTTTGTGCTTCTCAAGGTTGTTTATTTTCTTCTTATCTATAACATTCTCTTTCTGTCCCGCGAACTCCTCTCAGCAGATGGGACACAAGGTTCTGCCTGCCCCTGTGGGCTGGTACTGACCTTATATACTACAAATTACGTGTGCTATGTTTACAATCCCATACCAATAGTTATCACCTATGTTGGACAGTGAGTCCCTACTCTAACCCAATAGAAAAGTGCCACCGTCACAGTGAAACATGGAGGACATGAAGAAGAAGAACAAGACACGCCCAAATCCCTCCATCTTGTCCCTTAAACCCCAATTCTAAAATCCCCTAAACTCTACTTTTCTTACCCTATAACAAATCCATTACTATTCTACTTAAACCCTGCTGGCCTGTAATTCTTCTCTCAGAGTTGGCAACCTTTCCCATGGGCTGAGATCAAAGGCACAGGTGCTATTGGCTCCCTGCCATTGTCTCAAGTGATCCAGGGCAGCCAGAGGGATGTCCAGGACTCCCACAATCACTGACTGCTAAAACAGAAAAAACTAAAACTGGCTAAACCAATTCTTCAATTTCAGACAATTAACTAACAGTCCCACTGCTGTTTGCTGTGATTTTGTGCAGTGTTCAACTTCCTGGAATGTATTTTTGCACTGGACAATTTTCCTGTATTTTGTATAAGAAATTCAAAAAGAATATTCGTTATTTTTCATTGGTTTTCTTGTTGGAGAAATAGAGAGAGCCTCTCATGGGTCAATATCTGAATGTGCGTTTATAGAAAATGAAGTGCACAACATAGTTTATTTCTAAACAAAGCAATGTACTGGTCTTGTTTCAGATAAAGATGTACATCTGAATTTTGCAATGACTCTATTTTCAAGCCAAGATTCCCATTATGTTTTCAGGTCAAGACCTCCATACCCATTCTCTGTCTCAAATTTGGGACTAAACACTTTTCTCTATTTAGGAAGCAGTTGTATTTTCAAAGAGCTCATCTTGTTTATTTACAGTGAATAGGAGCTGACAACTGCAGAAGGCTTTTCTTGTCATCCCTCCTGGTCTTACTGACTTTTCAGGAATCCAGGAAGATCACAACACAGATAAGCTAACAACAGTCTCCACTGCACACAAACTCCTTGATGGCACAAACAGGCAGCAAAATACCAGGAAGAAATTTCCAAGTAAAAGTTTTCTTTCAGGGTAGATCTATAATTTCATTATTTAGAACCCTTGTTTGGTCTGCAAACTGATAGTATACCACAGGATTAACTCTCTCCCAGGCTGAGATTCACACACATACTTCTGGTAATGCTAACTTGATGTGTATGTCAATTCCTGCCATGTATAGTGGGCAGAACTCACTGTTCTTAATGGTTGTATCCTCATTAATAAAGAAGATGCAATATTCTGAGCAATTTCCACAATTTGGATGGATTATATCAGGATTTGATAAATTAATTTAACATTTATTCAATTCAAATGGTGAATTATTCTTGCATCACTAGTTCATCTTTCTTGCTCTTGCATTCCTTGGAAAAAATGCTTTCTGCTGTCTCCCAGACCTTTCATGGTATAGTATGTTTTTTTACAAATTAACAAACATTTTTTAAGTTACATTTGACAAAACAGCCCAATATAAGAAAAAAAAAAATCCTACTTGATTTTATAGCATATCTTAAGGACAAGCTGAAATGCCCAACTCAAAGATCAAGACCAGTAATTGTTAAAAGCCAGGCGTGAAACTTTAAGGACAAATTTCTCCATCAGTGACGCCCAGTTAAATGTTCTAATTCTAGTGAACAGAAGAGCACTGAAGAAACACATCTGGAGACAACTTTGTCACTAATCTTAGAATAGGATCCATAAAATTCTCCAAAACTGTACGCAAAGGACAGATTTTAGCAACAGATTTTATGCTGTATTAATTATGGATTGCACACATAAGCGAAAATTTGTTTTTCTCCTTGTGATGCCACAAAAATTAAAAACAAAAAAAAAATATTTCTCAGTCAGTAAGTAGCTAAATATAAGATTTATGTTAGTTGGTGTTGTGTAATACTGCTGGCCTAATTCCAGACACTAAACTCTTCAGCTGTCCCTCAACAGGTGTAAAGTGGTTTCACTAACTTTGTACTTCTGCAAAAACACATTAGAACTATTTGGAGACCCTGAAAACCTTGAGTATTACCATTCCTAAGGACCGAGAGTCATGACCCCACCTTGACTCTCTCACCTACATAACTGCAACTACCTATCCAAAATGATACTCAAATGGACAACTATCAGTGTCTCTGTCAGTCTGCAGAACTATGATCTTCTGATGCTATAAACGTGTAAACTTTTAGCATCAGCACTGAATGACAGGTCCCATGACTGAATATTAAAAAGTCTACATTTCTTCAACATCTCCCACCACTGAACTAGTCAATCAATTATATTCCAGAAGTCTGGGACTGTGCCACCAGCCCTCTGTTGAGAGATTTCTTCCCTGTGCCTGCCTTGGTAGTCACAGAAGTCCTGATCTGGCAACTGCTCTGCAGAGTCTAAGTCATAATATTACCGATTTTTTAATTTAAACGCTAAATTAAAAAGTTGTGTTTGAACTTGTTCTTTCACCAACCAGTCGTGCCGTATCTTTAGCTTTTATGGAACACGCTCTGAGAGCCAAGCGGGCCGCAGGAAGGGAGTGCCGCCAGCACAGAGGGCGGCGGGCAGCGAGGGCTCCCGGTGCCCTCCCTTCCCGGCCTTCCCGGTGGTCCCCGGCAGCCTCCGGCGGGGAGGAAAAGGGGGCACAGGAGAGACTGTGCCGGAATGAGGGGATGTCCTGCGTGCCCCTGAGTGGCGCGGTGATGCCCGAAGTCCCCCAGGCTCGTGTTTTGCCCGGCTCCCTTCGCCTCTTCCCAAGACTGGCTCCTGGCGGGAGCCGCGGCTGCTCCTCCAGGGACCCTCCCAGCACTAACGCTCCTGTGGAGGATCCTCGCAGCGGGGCTCAGACAAGCCGGAGCAGCTATGTCCTTCCTCAGCTGAACACCAAGGCTGAATAGCTTAGAAGGATAAAAAAGAAAAAAATTATGTGCATATCTACCTATATATCTGCACTGTGTACAACAAATCTCTTCTAGCATTGCACTGTTTGTAGTTCGCATTTCATTTTGAGTGCCATTGTCCAAAAGCTTTGGAGGCTTAAATTAACGAATGTTATGTCTGCCAGCAGAGGGAGCCAATTTTATTCCATAAACATAGGGGGAAAACACTTTTGAACACGAATATTCCTGGTCTTTTTACATTTATCAAGTCAGAAAAGACTAAAATATAATAATTTTTCAGTGCCATCTGTATAGCATGATTTTGAAGGTCTCTGTGACCCATATAGCCTTATTATTTGAATTTCATATAAGAGTAGGAATAAATTTTGAAATCCACGTCTTGTGGCATCACATACATTTCTTCCCCTTTTTTAAATAATTCATTTCTTCATTTATTCAATTATTTTAGACAGTAATAAACAACTGTGCTAATCACTTTTGATAAACAGCATATACAAAACAAGAACTCAGAGCAGCTTACTTTATCACATTTAAAGTTGTTATTATGCTTGTAACAGGTCTGCTTTTTGGTCCAGGAGGATGATGGAAAATGAGTCGTTCTTTATTATTTATGACATCCTTAGATTTTTTAACTATACTTTAATTACACACGGGTCAGCAGAATGCCTTGAGTAAGGATCAAATGTGCCTCCTTTCATACCACCTGACTGAAAAAAAGACCTTCTCCATGTGCCAATTTACAATATAACTGATATAACTGAGTTAATGAAAATATTTTTCATGCAGAAGCAAGTAATAATATTGAACAGAAGACTACATCACATTTATATATATATATATATATATACAACACTCAAATATTTCTTAAATTTCCAATGGAAATGCTAAAGAAAATTTTAATCATTATTTTGAGGAATTCTTACTTTTAAATGTTCTTTCGTAAGTCTGGATTTTGAGGAAAGGATCTTAAAAATGTGGCAGAAAAAGTAAAAACATAATACTAAAATGAGCTGCATTGTGGCAAAAAATAAGGAAATTCCTATGTCACTTGCAGTTTATAGTGGTAAACTCCAAGTCCAGTACTGGTGTAGGGATTGTTACAGACAGCAGATCTTGGGCATTATCGTCAATAAGCTTTCTAACATACAGAATACAGCATTGGCTTTTCCTGAATCATTATGTCCACCAATATTGCAAGAGTGGCAAATTTTAGTTAAAAAATATTGAGGGATCTAATTAGTTCTTTGTAATCTCCACGTACAGCTAAACCCCAGTCTGCTGAGGCTGCATTCCTAAGAAGTGCAGCTATAAGCAGTTTAATCAAAAATAAAGCAATTCTTCCCATAATAATTTATATAGCAGAGAAGGAAAATGTGCAGTAGCTTAGGGAGTACATGTAATCTAAATGTTCAGGATAAGCATTTATAGTGTGAAGGATAGGGAGCCTTGGAGCTCCCCATGGGAACCATGGGATCACCAGTACTGTCAGCCTGACAAGCCTGACTTTCTAGCAGCAAATTTTTCTGAATAGATTTCCGTTCTGAAAGATCTTAGGTGCTTTGTCTATGAGGCCAATCACGCAGCACAGTAATAAGTGTGTAAGCATTTTTCTTTTTCTTTTGGAATAGTTACATTTTCCTTGCTCTCATCATCTTCCTCAATGTCAATCATGTAAGTCAAGGGTAAAGAACATAATAAAAGGAACATACTGGTTAGCAGAGCATAGTACTGAATGGATGACGACAGAGTTCCAAATTGAAGGGCTGGGTTACTGTATTAGTTATCTGGAGTCACTGAATAGATATGTATGCATCACAAACCCATTTAAAAGTGAAATTAAAGTTTAGTCTAAAGGGAATAGCATAAATTTAGCATCTTAAAAAAAAAAAACAACTGTATCCAGATGAAATGCTCTGTGGAATGGAGTATTATCCATTTAGATTTTAAGAAATAATGACACTAATCAACTAATGAAGTGTGTTCTTATATATTCCTCATACAAGCTCCAGGCTTTATTTCTCATGCCCTCTAAGCCCTTCACAGATATTTATTCCCATCTATCTTTCATCCTTTTCCTCCTTTTTTTTCCATTTTTTATTCCCAGTGGAAACTATCCTACCATTTTCATTTTTTGCACTGAATGCTAAGCTTTGACTCTGAATTTGTCTCAACTATAGGCAGCTTAATTATTTATTCGAATCTTTTTCTTACCCTAGACCAAAAATGTCCTCTGGCTGCCATTTGTCACTGCATATGGTGAAATTATACAGGATAAATAAAACCAGTGGAAGCAAATCTGCAAGTTTTCTTAGATTTATGAACTTACACGAGAAAAGGAACAATGGGGTTTTATATGGCATCTAGGATAATGTGGTCCCATTCTTTTGACAATGTAAAAGTATTACTGTGCTTTGAACTGCAACTGCTTGGTCACCATTGCATTCTTGCTTAAGATCTCCAAATAAAAAATGAAGGTCAAATCCTGAGTGGTAGAACTTGTGTGGGATACTGCCAGATGTCTCAAAAAATCACCCAATACCAGTAGATGAACAGTATCTACAGAGCCAAGGTCTTTTCTGCTTTTGGTGCTACCACACTGGAGAGCAGACTGGGGGTGTATGGGAGACTGGGAGGAGACACAGCCAGGACAGGTGATCCCAGCTGACCAAAGGGATATTCCAGACCATATGACATCATGCTCAGTATGTAAAGCAGGGGACATTTGGAGTGATGGCTTTGTCCTCCCAAGTCACAGTTGTGTGTGATGGGTCCCTGCTCTCCTGGGGATGGCTGAACCCCTGCCTGCCCATGGGAAGCAGTGAATTCATTCCTTGTTTTGCTTTTTTTTGTGTGTGTGGCCTTTGCTTTCCCTATTAAACTTTATCTCAACCCATGAGTTTTCTGACTTTTACCCTTCTGATTCTCTCCTGCTGGTGGGGGACTGAGCAAGTGGCTCTATGGGGCTTGGCTGCTGCCTGGGGTGAAACCACCAAAATTTCCAACAGAAAGTTCTGAGAGATGAATATCATACACTAGCCTTGTCTGGCATGTGGATGCAGAATAGAAAGGCTGCAGCAGCACAGCACTGGAAACACATCTATTTAAATAGATTTTATACATTTTATTATAAAAAGCAATATGCTGGAACACTGTGTACGATGAAAGGGTGAGCCACATTTTACTTCTGCTTAGCACATGGAACAGACCATATGCCTAAATTTTAAAAAGCTCACAATTTTTTGGTTGTTTCAGGAGAGGGGTTTTGCAACATGTGTTGGTTCACACTGTGTGAAACACACCATCACTTCATCAGGCAACCGCAGTGCTGTTCTTCGGCTGTTTGGAGATCTTGGCATCGGGTAAGGAACCAAAGGGCAGGCAACAAGAAACAAACAACCCGAAATGACAGAAAAGTGACCCTTGGAAACCTGTTTAATAGTTCGCTGTTTGAAGCTAGTTCGTATGATTTGTGAGGACAGAAATAATTTCTCGGAAATAAATGGACCTGGAGTTAAATTCTACATCTTAACGCACAGAGCATTTATCAAGGGATTAATGGGGACGGCTTTTGGACCTCAGCACCTGGAGAAGTGCGAGGGCAGATGTGGATGAGCCTGGCCTGGAAGGAGCAGTAATGCGAGACAACAGCCCGGCCAGCGGGATTGCGGAATGTCTCCCGCTGGATTTGTAGAAATGATGAAGCAGTAACACTGTTTGGCAGCAGGCCGCTGATCCCAGACACGCTGGGCTGAGCACAGCCATGGCTGCCCAAGGAAAGAACGCCCAGCCCCACGCACTCCCCGCAGCGCACGGCAGCACCGCGGAGCACGCAGGGGAAGGCGGGTGATGCCGGGGGGAACCCTGGAGCAGCGGGGCCCGTCCTGCCCGGCCGAACGGGAAGCACTCGGGCTCGGGGCCAGGGCCAGGGCCTGGCGAGGCGGGGCCCGCCGCCACCACAGGCCGCTCCCCCCGCCCGGCTCGGCCCAGCCCGGCCCGGCCCGGCCCAG
>VZTT01066857.1:40078-51322 GCA_013400855.1 Buphagus erythrorhynchus
ACATCAGTTTACTTTTGGTGTTTTACTGCATTCAGGTTTTGACACATGTCCTGAAAGGGTTAGTATTGGGGATTTAGTTTGTTTTGGTTTCTTTCTTGGGGTTTTGTGGTGTTGTGGAGTTTTTGTCTGTTTGGAGGGGGCTGGTTTTTGTAGCTCACAGCTGACCAGGCTTAGCTAGTTTTTGACTTGTTTTTCCCTTTGGGTTGGCACATCTAGAACAAAGAATATGAATGAGGTGGGAGAATGTTGAGATGTGGCAGTCCTTTCAGATTGAGACTGGTATCAGTCTAGGTCACACAATTTCATGTACTGAGAGCAGGGAAGGAATATTCTGCAGCTTAAAGGTATAGAAGCTGTGGGGACTTTTTCTGTGTGAAGCATTACTGGGTGTGTAAAACCCAGTCTAGCCTTGTGTTTGCAGAGGCCTCAGGCACTGGTGGCACTGCCTGTGTTTCCTGCTCTCTGTCTGCTGTTCACTCTTACCTACTGATGGGAAGTGTTACTGCAGCTCCTGTAGCTGAGTTCAGTGCTGGGTCATCTGCCTAAAATGTACTATCTGTATTACACACATTATCCTAGATGATCTCATCATGCTTTTCACTCTTAAGCTCTGTGAAATAAGACAATATATCTCTTTAAATGTGGCTGCTGTGTGGCAAACAGAGCTTAAGAGATTTTAAAATAGACTGAATCTGCTTGAACCATAAGACCAATATCTTTACTTTGTCTCAGTACATGTTATTTGTATGCTCCAATATCAGTTAAGATTATAATTTGGTGTGTGTATCTACATTACTGTGTAGATAAAACTGTAATCCTTTTCTATGATGGTGTATTTTATCATGCTTTCATAACAAACCTGTTGCTCGTGTTATGTAACAGGAGTGCATAAAGTAGTGGGCCCTTTAGATGGGATGTAAGCCTGCATGAGCTTCCCTGGAGAGGTGAGGTCTAGTAGTAAACATACCTGCTGAATGTTTAATTAAGCCTATTTTAATAATTTGCTAAACTGTGCTGTTAAAATTATCTCTTTATTGCTGCTTACAATGTGGTCTTTCTTTTAATCCAAAATTTGAATTGTGTTTCTTATTTTTTTTTGAACTTACATGTAGGAATTGCATGAGTTATACAATCTGCCTTGTGACAGACCGTATTTCAAGAGAGCAAATGCTTATCATTTTCCAGATGAACCATATAAAGATGGATATCTCAGAAATCCACATTTACATCTTAGTTCACCTGGCATGGAGTCTGGTATGGTAAGTTTAAATTGAAACATTTTGTAGAAAAGTACGTTTTTATTTTGAGATTTTTTTTATTGAACCACTTTAGATTGTCATTGATGTGCAGATGAGAAAGTGAAATAATTGGCTTGACCTTTTAAGCAAAAGGGCTCCTCTGCACAAAATGGCATTGCTTTAATTTGCTGTATTTGTCCCAAAGAAATTGGATTTTCTTGGGAAAATAATGTCCATGTTTTTAGCATTTATTCTAAAAAGTTTCTCAGAACCAGGACAAGAAACTAAAATTATGAACAGAGAAGTTCAGGAGACAAAACCAGGTGGAGTAATCATGTGTGAGTTATGACCCTTTGAATCTTCCAAAGATTTGCAGTCCTCAACTGAAAACTTTACAGTGCAAGCCAGGTCATATGACTTCTCTGAAAACTGATGCAAGTGTGATGAGATGCCTCTGTGTTGTCCCCTCCTGTGCAGGTTTATTTAGTACAAGGTGTATACAGTTACCACCACTATATGCAGGACCGCATCGATGACAGTGGCTGGGGCTGTGCCTATCGGTCTTTGCAGACAATCTGCTCTTGGTTCAAGCACCAAGGCTACATGGATAGACCTATACCAACACACAAGGAAATTCAACAGGTACAGAACATTTGAGGAGATTATTTTACGCATATTTGTCTAGAAAGGTTTATGGAGATCATTTTTTAAATATCAAATTCATATATTTTAGAAGATATCTTTTGCCCCTTAAATTGGACTGGTGGTTTTGAGTTGTTTATCTGTGCTGGGTGACATTATCTGTACAAATAAGATAGATTAAAATAGTCTTTTAAATGTTTCCTTGGATTAATGTTGTATTAGAAGCTGTGATATGACATTTTCAGTGTTTTTGTCAAATGAAAAGAACAAAGAACCCAATGTGTCATGCTAAAATCAGTTCTAAAACTGGCTGTCATATTCAGTGACAGCTGGATTAGTTCCCAGATGCTACACAGGAATTTACTCTGCCTTTGACAGTAGTGCACTTTTCCTGATTTTTGAACTCTCATTCGCTTCTTTTTCTATTTTGAATTTAATGCATACCTGAATATGTTCATTTCTGTTAACAGCACTGAAGTAAAATTGCAGGCTTGTAGCTACTACCCATACTTGGGTATGCCTATCAAGGAATACTGCAGATACCTTCAGTCTTCTAAATACAGTTCTTCGTGTTACATTTATTTACTGAACATTTTTAGTAAAGTTTAATTCATTCCATGAAAAAACATTTATCATATGCAGCGGTGATGTGAACACTAAAGGTAAAACCACATTTCCTGAACATTTCTCAATCTGCACCTAAATGCTATTGAAATCTGTGCACTTTTGTAGTATTTTTAGGCATCTGAAAGAGGGCAGTAGCCTGCAGAAGACCTTTGAGCTTTGTGTCCCGAGCAGAAAAGGCCCCTCTCAGGTGCTGAATGTAACATAAGCCTCAGAATGAAGAAGAGTTTAAAATAAACCACAACCTTTGACATGGATCAGTAGCCTCTTCCTCAGAGCACTATTTTATGGATCCTTTCCTGAATGCTTTGAATAGAAATCCGAGCCTTTCAGTCTGTGAATTGTCTTCTGCAGTGTACAAATGATACATTCCATTATTAAAGAGCTCAGTGGTAGCCCTCCCAGCCTGAAGTCTGCCTGTGGACCTGGGGTTGTAGTCTCTGCTCATGGACACAGTTCTGCATCACTGCTTAAAGGGACATTTCCAAAACAGAAACACAGTGAATGAATTCAACATTCATCTGCTTTTGACGAGCTAGGTTCAAAACACATGCCCATATATATAAAGCAACTTTGTTCACAAAAAATGGTAGAATTCCCTACTATATGTTGTTGATATTTGGGTTTCTTCCTCATGATGTTGCAAAGGCACTGGTTGATGCTGGAGACAAGCCTGCAGCATTTGTTGGGTCACGGCAATGGATTGGTTCGATTGAGGTGCAGCTTGTATTGAATCAGCTTTTTGGAATAACATCCAAAATATTATTTGTCAGGTAAGAATCACAACCTGTTTAGTAGCTTGGTAATTGCTAAAAAGACTGAATGCCTTAAAGTGCAAATCATGATTGCAGTACATGGGAGAAGAGGTACAATTAAAGAGATAATAAGTCTTTTAAGGGTTCCTTTCTCATTAACTCTCTATTCCTACCTTTGGTTGTGCTAAGTGCTTACAGATGAAGGTGGTGGTAAATTTCTTGGGAGCTTGGGGTTCCAGTTGCAATAAATTGCTTAATAATATGCAAATTGGCCACTTTTATAAAGCTATGGTCTAATGCTTCCATAAGAAATGGGGTGTGCTTAATCTATAAATTGCTTAATGATATGCAAACTGATACGGAATTCAGCCTATTCCTGTGCACCACAGTTTTTGATGCAGGCACACAGTCTGATGTCCACAGAGAACTGAATGTACACTGACAAATAAATAATTACTGTGGCAACAGACCTAACTTGTGAGTTTAGGCAAATTGTTGAGAAGTCGGGAAAATTATGTTCCCCTTTTTGCATTTGTGTGACAAATAAAGCAAGGAATTTGTTTCCATTCTGACAATCTGATGCTCTCATACAATGAAGGACCCTACGAAGATATTTGGGACAAAAAGAATAGTCTAGCATTTATCTGAAGAAAAAATTACCATATTTTTTACCATTTGGGCAGCACTAAGCCAGCACTGAGCAGACTGATAAAACCTTGAACATTTAATAAATAGAATTGTCAAATTAAGAGCATACACTAACTGTGTGTATGAAAACATAAATCAAAATACTTCTCATGTGTTATATTTATNACCACCATCACTACCATGCTGGGAAGAAGAAGCAATCATTCAGATTTTTCAGCTGGTCACTGGCAGTGATAGCATTTTTGTCTTGGGCTTATTTCCAGCTAGCATCTCTAATTCTTTTTGGAAATAAGACTTCACAGCTGCACCAGGAACACCCGTACTGGATCCATGATAATAAATGCACAATTTCACCGTTTTATATTCTGTCTGCATTTAATCTGTTCTTCCTACTTGGGAAGTAGGCACACAGACTTTCACTGGGTTTTAAAAGATTAGCCACTATATAAAGAAATATAAAGACAAGATATTAAAAATTTCTGTATNTGATCCTTAATGTTAAGAAAATAATTCAGGTCTTCAATATTTTAATCTCTTTCTTGTTCCAGAGCTTGTACTTGCAGATGATCCACCCGTTATTTATAGCAGCTATTACAGGCCCTGCCAGTAGGAAGATTTTTATTCCTGCATATGAGAATATAGAATACACTCCTTTCTGAACTGGGTAGGATTAGTCATAATGCTGCTACAAGGAAGCACNAAGATTAGCCACTATTTAAAGAAATATAAAGACAAGATATTAAAAATTTCTGTATTAATTTCCTTGCCTAGCAAATAGACTTTGTGTAAGAAAATGTTTTTCAGATTTTCGCAGGAAGTTTACACAGGAATAATCCAAGAGACTTTCTAATCAGTTTTCTATGCAGGGAACGAGTATAATGGATAATTAGAGAAGTAAGCCTAGTGAGAATGACATTACTGTTTTTTTTTTACCTAGCCAGGGTTCTGAATTAGCATTGCAGGGAAGAGAGCTTGCTAATCATTTCAAGACTGAGGGAACTCCAATTATGATTGGTAAGTGCTTGAGTGTTGAAGAATGCTAATGAAAGTGCATGGCCTCCCTGTGCTGAATTTCATTTCTATTAGAACACATTTAATTTACTGTACAAGAGTTAATCAAAACTGCAGATGAATTAAAAAATACGGTTTTCCCAAGATAGCCTCAAAAATGATACAGTTTAGTCTGGTTGGTATCTTTTTATTCAGTATTTCTTTCAAGCTAAGTATTAAACATGTTAACAAAAGTCAGTTTAAAGGGTGTTTTTATAAATTGCTATTAAGTCAGAACTTGAGCTGACTTCCATTCTCTACAGGAGCAGAAGTTCACAGAGTTCCCCAAAACTTCCCCTCAGAGAAGAGTACTGTTAGTCTGGTTTCGATGAGAAGGTTATTACCCAAATTTACTTTAAGACCAGTTTTAATAATCTGAAATATTGGTATGATAAGAAGTGCCATTTGTAAGAATACTGTGACATTAATTGAACTGTTCTTTTCATGCTCTGAGCACTTGGTCTAGTGGGACGTGACCTGCCCATGGCAGGGGGTTTGGAACTAGGTGATACTTCAAGTCCCTTACAACCCAAACCATTCTATGATTCTATTAAATATTCTTGGCCTTTCAGCAGCATTTTTGTCTGAATTTCTAGAATGCAGAATCCTATATTGAAAAACCTTTTAGTCTGTAACTTATCCTTCCCTGTAATGCTGTCTTGTAGGTTGGTTTAATTTTTGTCGTCATTGGAGGGCTGGAGATGGGCTTTCTGAGGCTGGGGTTTGGGGGATTGTTTTTGCTTGTAATCTTCCAGGGATTTTGCAATCCCTACGTGCTGTATGGAGTTACTACAACAATATTGCAGGGATATAAAGTATTGCATGTTGTCTGAAAGAAACACGCAAGAGTTGAGCTGTGCCTATCTCATCAAAATATCCCCTTTTCCTCTTTGCAGGCTGAGGAAAGGGAAATCAGAATTTACTCTTCTGCCCCTAATATTTATTGATGTAACTTAGTAGAAAACAGCAGATAAACCTCATCCAGGAATTCTGATTTCTCTTCTAATTTTAGTCCTTTTACCACCAGGAAATCTTGCAGATTTCGTTCCTACAGTTAGAATTCTTTAAAAAAAAAAGTGCAAAAGGGATGTTTGAAATATTCTTGACTTCATCTGATGGAAGTGTTGACGATTTCACCTGCCTTGCTGACTTGGAAGAAATTTGGAAAATACATTCTCTGCTTATTTTAGTTACTACAACTAACTTTTATTAGATGTAGTAAAGATACGTTGTTTAATAATGTGAAGAATCTTATGTCAGACTATCAGAATCATCTTGATATAAGCTAATCTGTTAATAGAAGGTGTTGATGTACTTTTATTTAACCCTTGCACATTAAATGAATCCCAATGAAAAAAATTCAGCAATCTGTGTTTCTCCTATTTTAGGTGGAGGTGTTTTGGCTCACACGATATTAGGAGTTGCTTGGAATGAGACTACAGGACACATAAAATACTTAATTCTAGATCCACATTATACTGGAGGAGAAGATCTGCATATTATTTTGGAAAAGGTGAGGCTTGATGCACATATATACTCACACATTTATGTATATACATGTATTTTGGCATTAAACAAACAATGTCTAGCCAAATACAAATTGGCCATTCTATGGCTTCTCCATTCCTTATGGAAGAAGCACTGACCCCAGTTAACCTGCATACAATATGATAATACTTATCACTTTCTGAAACTTAGTGTCTTTGGAGATGTATCAGATCAGCAACTACATCAAATCATTATACTATAAAGCAATGTTCTTTATTCTATATTAATTCACCCATCTCCCCTTTTACCCAGAAGTATATATGATAAATGTGTTTTGTATTTTGAATAAAACAGAAAATTCTGTTCAGGCTGTAAAATGCTCTAAATGAAGCAGAGAAGATAATTTATTTTAAATTTTAAAAATTTAAAAAATCCAACACTAACCATTTTCAGATCAGGCCTTGAACAATGTTCAGAGGGTAGGTACTGAATTATTTTGAAAATGTGGAAAAACTCCAAAGCGCTCAAGGGTGTGTAATGTCATTTCCATGTTTAAAGCCACTAAAAGGGATGACGCAGCACATTACAAACCAGTAAATATCATGTCAGAAATGTAAACTCCTAAAGTGGCTAAATCATCCTGTAAGTGCTAGGTAACCAATGTCTTTTCTGTTTTTTCATATTAAGTTGCAAATAGTAACTTTTGTTTCTAATCTTTGATCCCCTTGTGTAGACCCAACAAAAAACCCAACCAAACTAACAAAAAACCAACCAACCAACAACAAACAAACAAAAACCACAAAAAAAAAAACAACAAACCAAAAAATAAGCTGTTCAAGAAACATTTTGCTGGCCTATAATGATCAAAGCTTGAAATGAACACAGGAAGAAACAATTTCCAAAGAACATGTAGAACCAAAGGCTGTTACAGCTACTAGCAGTTAAGAATGGTTCAGTGGTCCAGGAAGATAAAATAAATGCAGAACCCACTTTCCTCATAAAAGTGTCTAGGGAGGAGCTAAGGCGGACCGTGTGTACCTCTTTTCTTCAAAAAAACCTCCAGTAATAATGTGGCACTCTGCAAACTTAAAAGCTTTTGTTAAGACTGTTTCCTTCTGCTGAATCAGATTGAACAGCACGATTTCTGGTATTAGGAGCTGTATTTGGGGCTGAAATATCAACTATTACCAAAGAAGGCAAGGATTCAGGATAAGGAAGGGGAACTGTGAGAATGATGGCGTTTCAGAATAACATCAGCCTCTCAGGAGCAGCAGAAGGCAGTGGGGAGGAGGGGATGGGGAGAAGATGATACTTTCTAAGAACTAAGCTGAGGAGGGAGGAAGGGGGAGAGAGTCTTTGTAATGTGTTCTCCATTAATGTATTTCCAGGCATGTAGAGAACTTTCTGAAAATTGTCACTGCATTCTACAGACAGTTGAAAATAATTCATACATCTTAGATTAGTATGATTAGTAAAATAAGAATAGACTCAATAGTAGTATATAGGAAAAACAGAATTTGAACTAGATTTAAAAGCTATCTTGCTTTTCCTTGGACAGGGCTGGTGTGGATGGAAGGGCCCGGAGTTTTGGAACAAGGACGCCTATTATAATCTGTGCCTACCTCAACGACCAAAAGCTATTTAAATTCACTCTTGTGCTGAACGCGCTGAGAATGAATAGCAGCTAATCTAGATAAAACTGTCCTGTTATTTATCAAAATAATGCTTTAAGTCAATCAAAACCTTGTTGAAATAGAAATCTTGGTTGAATGACTTAAATTAAGAAATTATTTTTTTTAATGAAACCTCTAGAAATAAGAATTACCTGCTTTGAACTGTATTCCTTACAAATGCATTTATTATGCAATGAACACTCTGTACTTTTCCACAGCAGAACTGTAGATTTACATAGTACTTTCTCTTCTGCTAGAATATTTCCAGATTAAATGCCAAATCCTATTGTTTTATGGAATTCTTTCATGACAAAAAGATAAACTGTCCCCTGCCTTTCAAGTTTGTTAGCCAGCTGTCTTGTCCATTATGAATCTGTTTAAAGGCCTTGTTTGTTGCTGGTATTCTTGATTATGCATTCCAGGATTGGGAAAAGAATGGCTATATTTACTGAATTTTATTAATTTTGCTCTCATATTTACACAGGAAAAAAAAAGCAAGAGAATTAATTTTTCCATGCTCATTTATTTATAGCTGAATGAATACAAGTATTCCAGGGGAAAAAAAAAAACCTCACAACATTCTTCTGTAAGAAGTAACAAGAAACAAGCTTTCCTCCTTCTCAGAAGGAGACAATGTCCCAGCACACACATCTGACTGCTCAGTGTATCATCCAGTCATGGTTCTTCTGACTTCAGATTTCCCTTATTTCATATTGGGATTACAAGCTGTTTCTTCTAGCAGCTAGGAGACAAGATCTGTCATAGAAACAAACAAAATAAGTCTGGAGCTACTTTATCAGTATATCAGTAAGAGTACCTATGATTTTTATGTGTTTAAGTAGCCTCTTAAGTGGCATTCCACGTGTACTGTCCATTTCCATGAAGGCCCTAACCTTAAGTACCTATGCAAGTTCATCTTTAGTAGGAGGCTTCTAAATCTAACTGTTCTGTATCCAACACACATTTGTTTCACTTGGATGCTAAAAACATTTCTAAAAATATCCTGAATTGTATTAAACCAATACTATTACACACCATCTGATCTTCTCCTCTTTCTGTTTATGGATCTGCTGGTTTCACTTTCTTGTTTCTGTGCAGTTGGATCCTCTCTCCACAAGCCATGTCTGTCAGTTAGTGAGTATCCAGACTGTCCTCTCAGTTTCATTGTCTGAGTGTGCTCAATTGTCCTGAGGAACTTGGCACATTCCAGAAAGCCATAATCAAGTGCAAGGTCTGCTGCTGTCTGTCCACTTTTGTTGCACAAGCTGAAATACAGAATTAACAATAACCAATTAAACTGGAAGAATGAACGAGCACTGCTTAAGTGGTAATTTACGCAGGTGCACAAAAATAAGTACCAAGAATCAATACCGAGAAGGTTTGTCAAGGATAGCCTAGGGCTCATTCAGGGGGCTGGTATTAAATACAAAAAGGAGTAATTATTTTAAAATAAATTTGTCATCAAACGATTACTGGCTTAGCATATCAGAAAGGCAAGAAGAGGGCAAGATTATGATCAGGAATATTCTCTCAGCAGTTATCACAGAGGTATATAGCTAAACAACAGCATGTGAGCATGTGGTCTGTGCTCCTTTGGTGTTTATGTCAGTTTTTAATATTCCTATGGCTATAGTCATGCTGTATTTGCAGCCTAAGCACATGTGCTCTGAGCAAGTTAAATGCACTCTGTAAAATGCACATCCTTTGACACTCTTACTGAAGTTACTAAATGTCGCTCAACTTACTCAATTTTAGCATCACCAGCAACAAGGAGGGCGAGACATTCCAAACTCCCAACTTTTGCTGCTTTATGTATTGGTGCTTCTCCAAGGCAATCCTAAAAACACAGTTTATATATAACAGTCATTTGCAAGAAGAGGAGTAGGATAAAGCTGTCTTGTTCTCCAAAATGACTGTTTATGTATACCAGTCTGTTTTGAGCTGAGAAAGAGATTAAAGGAATATAACTCGTAAAGTGTACTTGGTAAGTACCATTAAATGTCTAATGTGTTCATCACCACAAAGTCAAGTGCTGTCTCCTGCAGTAGTCATTGTTTAACCTTTGCTTTCTAAAAGATAACTTACACAAATACTCTCTACACGGATTAACAGCATCTCTTAGCACCATTGAGAGATTGCTGTGACCAATAGCTTGCTACCACCTCAGAGGTATAAGGAATTAAACTAGGCAACTCGAGTAAGAATCCTTATATTTACTGGAAGTAGAGACAAACATTTGGAGGAAAAATAAATGCTCGGTTGTGTAAAAGAATTAAGTTGTTTGGACATCTGCATGCCGCACTGTAAGTGTGTAAATTATGCTTTGCAAGTGAAGTTGCTAATGCAATATAGATAAGATTTCTGGTTCATGCTATAAGTTACTCTAGAATAAGCAACCCCTGATAGCTCATGCAATACAACTAAGTATTAAAAAACCCTCTCTTAGATAAAAAGTGTGTAAATAATATTTAGTGGATTTACTGACATGCCAATTAGAAGTGGAAGCAATAAAATATATGTTTTTTACCTGTTGGTTCAAATTTGCTCCTGTCTGCAATTGCCAAAGTAGGAAAAAAGCTTCACCACCACAAGCAGCCAAGTGAGCTGGAGACTGACCAGAAGCATCTGCA
This sequence comes from Buphagus erythrorhynchus, assembly GCA_013400855.1. NCBI lineage: Eukaryota > Metazoa > Chordata > Aves > Passeriformes > Sturnidae > Buphagus > Buphagus erythrorhynchus. Next base: position 50,827 of record VZTT01066857.1, read on the forward strand.
GGTGCATTCACACCGGTTCCTGTCTCAAACAGGTTGCTGAAACTACCAGACTGAAACGAGATACCAAAAGAAAAAAAAATGTTACTGCCAGTGTAAGCCACGGCAGGTCTCAGAACGCTGCATCACAGCAGAAAACATTCCCCTTGCAAATCACTGGACTTCCATGTTCCTTAAGACTGCCTTTTAATTATTTTTTTTGTTTAAGAGCAGTGGAAGAAAGACTTTTTTGGCTTTTAATCTCTTAACCAGAAATACCGAGCGACAGCGGCAGTGCCCCAACATTCGTAACAGCAGCAGCTCCAGGCAAACTACACCTCATTCACTTCCGCAGCCGGGCTCCCGGGAAGACAAAACCACAGAGAGACCCTCCCAAAGCTCACCTCTGAACTGCAGTCCAGCATCAGCATCGCTGCCGTTTGCGGGGCCGGGGCCGAGGCGCGGGTCCGTCCGTGCCCTCTCCCCGGCCGCTGCGAGCGCCGGGCCCGCAGCCCCGCCC
>VZTT01066857.1:51696-63608 GCA_013400855.1 Buphagus erythrorhynchus
AAAAAAAGTGACTTTTACTGACTTAAGTCAGTAAAAAATCTGTACCATCGTCCTGCCCAAGCTCTGCCACTAGGCCAGGGAGACTGGCCAGACATGCCACTCTGTGAAAACCAGCTCTCGTCTTCAGCACAGACATTGCAGCAAGTTCATCCCCAGTTTGAGCAGTACTAGAATTGGCAATGGTGGGACTGGGCACAGCCACCTGTTAATCTCTGCTCAAAACACATTCCCAAAAACAGAACTTTGTCATCTACATGAGCTTGAAGTATCCCAGAGAAGGGAGTGTCCAAGGAGCACAGTTCTGTTCCCTTAGCATTATGGTATTTCCTTCTGTGTCAAATACCTACAAGTTTGTTATGGAAGTTCCTCATAATCACTACCATCACTTAAATAATTTAAAGTCACAGATTTAAAAAACAAATAATAATGACATGGTTTTAATAAACAGAGATAGGGAAAAAGAAGCCTAACAGTGTTCCCTTAGGGCAGAAATAGTTCTGAAATTAATACACAAAGATGATGAAATTACCTTCTGCTTCTCCTTTGGGAAAGCTAATGTAAATTATTTTAGTGGAATATGAGCATATACAGTACAATTTTTACAGGTGCAGAAACCCAGGTAGATAGGCTGTGATCAGTTCAGCAGAATTATTCCAGTAAGTGACAGTTTTCATTTCTCTTTTATATGGAAAGAAGTACACTTGTGTAATTACCAAATATTGTATTGGGTTTTTCCCTGAACAGCTAGCCAAGCAAATTAGTTAACAAACAAATAAAATTCCTACACTTCTAACTGTGCTTTGTTAGGGATGAAATACCTCTGTACAGATGCCAGAAATTCAGTCATTGTTTATGCAACGATAAAGACTCTTTTGAAAACACACATATCCAGAATTAGCTTACAACTAAATAGTTTTGCATTGCCCAAGAGGTTGTGTTTTGGTTTTTTTGTTTTTTTTTTTAAAGATCTTCCCTCCCTACATTACCTCAGCAATTCAGAGGTTTCAAGCTGCACCCGAGGAATCTCATCTTTCCAGCCTAGGCATCTACACACATATCTGCATCAGACCAGCCAAAACTCTCTTCAAATTCCTGCTGTTAATTAGTTCTTGAGCTTCAGGTCACATTTTGCACACCTCATTAGTGCCTGCAAAACTCTTCTGCTTTTGAATGACCAGTACTTGTACTGGTATAAACACAAAAGCAATAGTTCTCATCTGTTTTGTAGGGGGCAGCCCAAAGTGCCAGTTAAGGGCAAAGCTTCCTGGCTACAGCTGTTCTGGAGCATAACTTAGCAAAAATTCTCAGTGCTTTGTATCTCACATCACACATCTTGCATAGGTATTGAAATTTCCAACGAAATTAAGTTGGAAAAATTGTTCCAATAAATGTGTAAGCAGCCAGATAAACCAAGCTGTGCTGGTGAATCTCACACCCTTCTGCATGAAAAGGAGCCATGCAGCCCATTGTTAATCTTTGCTGAAGGGTACTGCTGCTTTCACAGACAGTTCTTCACTCTGCCTATTAGGTCAAGTCATTAATTGATGTTTAAAAAAGAAAGTTTATTTCCCTGTAGATTTCTTTGGTTGTATCATCTACACAGAATGAATCAGGATTAATTTTAGGAGTTTCTTGGTATTTAAAGTCACTTGGGACTGCTGGAAAACATCACGTTGTGCCCACAGCTTTAACCACACAAATCTGCAGGCATCACTCCCCCATTTTGATTGTTGCCTCTGTCCCTGTTGCTATAGAAACAGATCACACTGCCAAAAGTGGAAGGATGATAATCATCTGGGGGGAAAAAAAAAAGCTGGGAACACAGCTAATGATTATTTTGAAAGCACTTTCTTGCATTTTGATATTATTCCGTTTTTGTAAGAGAGACAGCCAGAAGCAATCAACGGAAGTGGAAGCAATGCTTTACATTTCAGGAGAAACCTCGAACAGAATTTTCCCTCAATTGTCCTTTTAAGTTTTTTAATATCTATATGGGCAAAACAAAACTACATTGCAACAAACAGTTTGTGATAACTGGAAGTGGTGAAGTCCCGCCTGCTAGACGGAAGTGTTGTGGCTTGGTGCCTTTTTCTCTGAATCGCATTAAGAGTTTCTGCTCCTTTTGCCTATAGTCATGTTCTGCAGAGCATTTTGGGCTTCTGCTTTTAATTTCCGACAGGACGGGCGGTAGCAGGGAAGATCCGGTGGCTGCCCATCCCGCAGCCCGTCCCGTCACTTATTGACAACTTGGCACCGGGCAACGGCCGGAGGCGGAGCAAAGCCCAAACAGAAGAGGCCGTGGTTCCATTCCCAGTGTGCATTCCCTGCCTTGCCAAAGGCCCCCAGGCCCGGCTATGGAGGGGCGCCGTGTGGGGCAGGGCTGCGGCAGGCCCGGGCACAGCAGCAGGGACGGATGCGGGGCCGGCAGCCCCAGGAGCTCGGCACCAGCGGGGGCCGCGCTCCGTGGTGGCCGTCCCCGGGTCCGCACAGCCCAGGAGGCTCGGCCCGAGCCGCCTTCGGGCGCGGGGCTGCCGGGGGAGCTCGGCCGGCGGTGCTGGATGGCGCTGAGCTGCGAGCCGCTGCCGCAGAGCCCTGCCGCAGGTACCGCTCCCGGCCGGCGCGGCTCCGGCCGGCAGCTCCGCGCTGTGCTTTGGTGCGCTTTGCGCTCTTCCGCGGCGGACTTCACAAGCACAAGGGTCAGGCTGTACTCACTGAACGCTTCCCTCGGGCTGTCTTCACTCAACTTTTCCGTTTTATAACAGAGCTCTCTCTTTCATCTTAGTCTTTTGAAGAGCATATTAAAAAAGGGACCCTGCCATCTTCAGACCTTTACTGTATTTACGCAGGTTCCATCCCTTAGGGGACAAACCCGAATGTGTGTCTGTTTTTAAGCAGAGAACCGCTCCCGTGGTACCCTGTTGGCAAAAGCGAAGGAGTCGCTGGTGAGGAGAGATGGAGATCCTCCAGCACCTTTTCTGGTTGGACAACGATACTATGAACAGGTTGTGCTTTCTTTCTTTTAAGCAAATATTATAAAGCAGACAATTCTCAACACCTTTTCAGCGGAGAAAAAAAAGATGCCTTAAAAAAAAAACCTACGAGAGGTGCCCTATGACTGTTTTTATCCTATTAAAATCACCAAGTTGTCCCCCTAAATAAGCTTTTCCTACACTTTGCCCAAGCATCTAGTGAGGTCTTCCAGTTCCCTCACAAGGTCTCCTAAGGACCAGATAAGTAAGTAGCAACCTATTCTTGCAGCTAACCTCCAAGCCAGGTTGGGTATTTGGGCAGCTGACTGCCCAAATACAACACACTTTGTTTTCAGTTAAAGTGAGAGTGAGCCCTGACCAAAACACAGCTTTTGATCTTTGTTCCCCGCCTAGGAACTGGAACTTGTTAAGATATATTATCTTCAAGATCTCTGGCACTGCCCACTTCGACTAAAACTGGTGATCTGAGTCTTTGAAAGTAAATGCTCAGGGAACAGAGTAGGACAGGCTGGCAGGTGGACTTAAACCTCAGCTTCCTGTGAAAATTACAACTTAGTTCAGGAAGACAGAAAATAATGTAGTACAAACACTGAGTCAGGTGTTTTCCTATGTGACATGCACAGATTCAGTACTGTTTACAGTGCAGCTGTGGTACAGTGTAAATCAGTCTCACGGTTTGCAGCAGGAACAGAATTAGCTTACTCAGGCTTTTTGCTTTCTGGGCCCTGTCCTTAATGTTTTCTTTAATGAATTGCCTGAGACTAACTCCATGGAGCTAAATGAACAGACTCCTGTTTCTTGACAAGCTGGCTTGGATGTCCATGATAGATATTGGTGTACATCCCTTAATTTGTTCTTTCAGCAGGTTTTAATTTTCAGATTTTTTAATGTACGTCTGTAGTGCCTAAAAATGTACGTGCTCATAGCACTGTTCTTTTAGATAATAGAAAAAAAACCACTTCCTAATCACAGCCCTGTGTCTCCTTCATATAGCACTACATTCTCAGGAAAGGTGAGATTAAATGTGCCTCCTGTACTTCTTTTTCTGATATCCATGACAGCTAGTTGCAAAAAGAAACTGACTTTTTTTTCCCCAGAGTTCTTTAAAAATACAAAGCCCCCACAGTCATAATGGATAAGCTCCCAAGACCATTCGTAGTTTAAGATAACATCGTGGACAGTATTAATAAGTATTTAAGATAACAGCGTGGACTGTCATTGGTCATTGTGAGGACATTTGACTGGCTTTTGAAGTGTTGCTCGGTTCTAAGCTTTTGCAGTCTTTTTTTTTAACATACATAAAATTTGAAGTAAAAATATAGAGAAGAAGATTTTAATTTCACTATTGTTTTTACTTAGTGTTTATGTGTAAAAATATTTCAGTTAGGACACCAGACTCAGTTAGCTGTTGTATTATAGTTGTTTAACTGTATTTTTAAATATGGTTTCTTCTCAGACTTAATACAGAAGCAAGTACTCTCTGAGATTCATTCTTAGAAGTGAAAGTGTCTCTGTTGTTGCAGGTGATACCTCCATAAGAAATGTGTGGCACCTGGGTCCATTAAAGTCTTCAGACATCCATTTTATTAGTCTTTGTGAAATCAGCCCTTAGCAGAGATGTAAAAGCAGAACGTTAAACCCTCGAGGTGTCAGAGCACCTGACCTAAGTTAAAGGATGTCAGATACATGCGGCAGGGATTCTGAATTAGACTTTATCTCCTCAAACTAAAAAGATGGTGGTTTGTTGGAGGGGAGAAAGTTCTTCAGAATGGCTTTTGGTTACCCAACTTTCTTATGGTTATTAACTTACTCTGTCTCTGTTTTCTGCCAGTTCTGTGGTTGAAATTTTTTGTTCTTTGTTCATGAGAGAAATACTCCAAGTTGAAAAATTGTAAGGGTGTATATATCATAGAGTTACTGTTTGTTTTCTCTTTCCCAGCGGTTGTATAAAGAAGCATTAAAGCAATTTGAAAAAATTAAGGATACAGATTTTCAAGCAATGTATCAGCTTGGTGTAATGTATTATGATGGACTTGGAACTAAAAAAGACCCTGTGAGTAATTTAGCTGCACACTTTATTTTTCTTCTAATATTAGCTGATAATTACTAGGAGCTTCTTTGGAAGCATGATTATTTACTTTAAAATGAACAGCCTTTTCATTTAGAGTTAGTTTCATAAAGTGCAGATGTTTACAGAGCATCATTAAAGAGCAAGGGCTCTGGGTTGAGGAAATTCTCAAAAAATGGCTATAATAAAATAGGAATAAAAAAAATATAGTAATTTCTATTTTACAGTTAACTTTCAAGGGCTTGGTTGACCTTCATGTGGAAGCTATGTTTAAAAATTGCTTTAAATTTTTTGCTTTTTAATAAGCAATTTGTGTAGATGAAAATAAAGTGAGTAAAAATGGAAATCAAACAATTATATTTCAAAGCGTAAGGTTTCTGGCACAAAGATTTTTTTTAAAGGTACTTTCTATTCTTTTGGCACAGATGCCAGAGATGATTGTGCTTCTGCCAATGGTTGACAGTAATATTTTTAAATAAGACACATAAAAAATGACATTAGCAAGATTTTGAAGAATTCAAACTGAAAAATTATATTTTTTAAAAAAGGAAAACAAAGGAATGATTTGCTACAATAAGGAGAGTTAATTTGTTGGTGAAGATGATCTTAAAAAGTGGCATGAGGAAAGAATACAAATATTAGGAATAGAAGGGTAGATTATAAGACATAAGGCCAAAAAATGAGCCAAAGAGTATATTAGCAAATGGGACTCCTGTCTGGTACTTACAGTATTGTCAGCAGAACTGAAAACATACTGATTGGGGTTTAGAGGTGGTTTATTTTTTTGTATGCCTGCATAATTACATTTGTTTACTTGCAAATAAACATTTTAACAAAGTTTCTTTCTTTCTTGCGTATTACAATATGAAAGTTGAATAAAAGCAAAATCTTTTATAAAGGACCATTTCCAGTGTATTTAAACAGGGTGTCCATGCTAAATCCTAACTGTAAATCTTATTTCTAAAGTACTTCTGAGACCCAGTTGCTCATATGCAATGTTCTCCATCTGCTTATTTAAGATTAGCAGGTTTTGTTCTTTATGAGTCTAAGGTATTTTAAATGCAGGGACTTGAAAGTGTACTATGTATCACTTTGCCTTCTTGTTAAGTTTGTTTTATGATTTCAGATACATTGTGCAATATTAAAAAGTTCTCAGAATTCTGAAATTGAAAATGTTACAAGTGTAGGATGTGACATTCATTTACATAAGCAAAATAATATTTTTGGGAAAAATTTTGTCAGTGGAGTAATTTATCATCAGATGAACATTTACGAGGAAATATTTCACACTAAATATATGCGGGGGTCAAAAATTTAGGGGCTATCTAGTAACCAAAGATCAGTTCTGCTTTGGTATGGCACTGTTTGCCAAGCTGTCCTGCCGGTATGCCTCAGCCTTTCTTCCAAGGGGAAAAAATTACCTGTCTTGCGGAAGTTAGTGCATTCTCAGGTTATATATTTCATCCTTTTCACAGTATGAACATAATAACTTAAATGGCTCACTTTTAGGAAAGAGGAGTGGAATACATGAATAAAATACTCAACTCTGACTCCCCAGAAGCAAAACACTTGAAGTTTGCAGCGGCGTACAATCTTGGCAGGGCTTATTATGAAGGATGTGGTGTTAAGCATTCAACTGAAGAGGCTGAAAGGTAAGGGCAGTCTCTGATTTTCCTGAAAAATTATAAGATTGTGTGTTTATTGAACTCTGTTATCCCCATTTTCTTAGGTTGTGGCTTACTGCTGCAGACAATGGAAATCCAAAAGCAAGTATAAAGGCCCAGAGTACTTTAGGAATGCTTTATTCTATGCCAATTCTAAAAGATCTGGAGAAGGTAAAGCCCACTTGTACCTTTTGAAATAAAAATTTCGTCATGAATAATTTTTATTTCAGAGAAATATTACAGTGGTATGTTTGACTCTGAAAGTTGCATTTTAAGTAGTTAGACATTATCATCCAAATAAGCCTGTGTGAACAGATGGCCAGAATTCCTCATTTTGACTCACTCGACACTGCTAGCTAAGTTTTTTTTTTAGTGAGAGTATCAGAAAGAATGATAGAATGGATTAAAGTTTTGTCAGCTTTGGTAACTTTCATAATTCAAGCAGGTTACACTGATTGACAGCTCTGACAGTAAATGAAGCAGGTTTAAAACCCTGACAAGGATTCTTCTTTCTTTTATATTTAAGCACTTCTTACAGGATGGTTGGTGTAAAAGCTTTTATGGAAACAGTATACAAGAAAATCACCTAAGTAGATATATACTCCAACTTTGTGCCTCTTCTTTAGGCCTTTTTCTGGCATTCAGAAGCATGTGACAATGGAAATCTGGAATCACAGGCAGCACTTGGCATTATGTATCTCTATGGAAAAGGTACATGTCAAAACACTAAAGCTGCTTTGGAGTGTTTGAGAAAAGCAGCAGAACTTGGAAACATCTATGCTCAAGGCCATCTTGTGGAATATTACTACACTAGAAAATTTTATTCAAAAGCTGCTGCTGTAGCCAAAAGGTAATTTTTGTTTTATTTTTCGTTAGAGTTCTTCATGTAAGACCACATAAAACAGATTTAAATGATTAATAACATGATGATCTTGTCTTTCAAACTAAGGAAATAATTGAGAATGAATTGCAAAACATCTTTAACAACAGAATAGCCAATGACAAAATTAATACTGTAAGATTCTCAATTACTCAGTATGATTGAACTTTTCCTTCTGATCCTATAAAGCAAAACAGCCTTGAACTAGAATCCAAAGCAGATGCCCACATGCAATCCTGCCTTCCTTGTCCACTATCCACTCTAGGCTCCTGCCTTCACCATTCCCTTTAACCCCTACAGTCATAGTATCAAAGAACCCCCAGGTTGGAAGGGATCTCAGTGATCATCTGGTGCGACCTTTCTTGGCAAAAGCACAGTCCAGACACAATGGCCCAGCACCCTGTCCACTAAATCTTAAAAGTGTACAAGGCCAGTGAATCCACCACTTCCCTTTACCTGCTTTTCCATCTTTAGTATGCTTCTCCCGTGGTTTTGAGCAGGCTCAGAAACTTGGGAGTTAAGCCAAGGAGGTCTCTTGCTCCACCTACTTTCCTTATCTTTAAAGGGGATAAACAAACAGTTCATTGTGCTTCCAGGAGAACATTCATGAAAAATTCCCAGCACTTACTAGCTCCTTTACTCTCCATCTAAGCTTCCTATGGAGACCTTCCCAACTGTGATGTGAGCTGAAGTTTACTATTCTGAAATCTAAAACCTTAGTGTTAGTACTAACCCTCAGAATGCTCAGCAGGATCCCAGATCCTCAATGTTGTGATCACTGCACCCAAAGCTATCACTCACTGAGGTCCTACAAAGCAGATTTCCTTTATTTGTGAGTAGCAGATCAAGCAGTTCTCATTCCTGATTGGCACATCTGACATTTGGTTGAGGCAGCAGTACTCCACTGCTCCTTTCCTGGAACTTCATGGATGTCCTGGGAGTTGCTGTATTCTTCTTGCATCTAATGCCTGAGTAGTTCCAGTCACCCATACAGATTCTGTTACCCAAAGGTTACTTAAGTGACCCAAATATTGTCTCGTTGATCTTACTGTCTTGATTCAGAGATCAGTAACAGATGCCCAGTGTAAGATTGCTCTTGAGATGATCCCTTTGATCCTGGCCCAGAGGCATTCAGTAAGTCTTCCAAAATTGCCGTAGTTAACTTCTCCACATTCAGGGTTCTTCTTAACTCAGAGCATGACTCCTTCTCTTTTTCTGTCTTTACACAACAGCCAATCCATCCATCACGATCCTCCTGTCATGTGAGTTGTTACATGCTTCAGTTATTCCTATGATTGTGACTTTGAGTGGGTGCAGAGGTCCAGTTCCTCCTGTTTGGTCCCCAGGCTGTGTGCACTGTACACACACACTTGGGGTGGTTGTCTTCTGGTCCTCATCGTGGGAAGCAGCTAAGGAACTCTGCTGCTCTGTTGGCCTGGCTTATTCCCCAGTTGTTGCAATATGGCACAAGTGCCATCACTTCCGGTCTACTTCTGTATCTCAAACTAGTCAAGTAGGACAAGAGCACTGTTGCCACAATGTTCTATGGCTGATAAACAGCACATATCGGTGACAAGCCTCCAGAGTTTACCAGTGTACTGCTAAAAGTTCACTCTGTCACTCAGATTATTGATTTGCTGGAAATAAGATACAGATAGATTGACTGTTTGCACAAATGGCACATAACATTTGTGCTTTTTGGGGTATGTCTACATGGCTACTGCTGCACAGCAGTAAACATGTCACAGTTACCATCTTAGAGAAGCTGCTCTTGATGCACTATATGCCACTGCATAGCAGAAGCTCTGGTAATTCAGTAGTTCAGCTATGGATGCTGTTTGCTCTACTCCATGCTGAGGAGTAGAGCAAACTGTTTCTGAACTACTGCTTTTCTTTCTTTTGGACTGTCAATAGAGCAATAGCCGTTCAGTGTGGTCCAGCCTACCTCCCTTGGAATGAATGTCAGTGCATGTCAATGCTGCAGTCAATGCTGGATGGTAGATTGTCCAGACAAATAAAGAGTGCACTTCATCAGCTGCAACTGTGATTGCAGAAAATAGCAATGAAATACCACAGTACTGTCAGAGGTGACAATTTCTGAAATAAAATACTGCAACCATACTTGAGACAGTTCCACTTAATTAGAACTGAAGTCAGCCTTGAGGCAAAAATCTCAGCAGTTCAGCCAGTAGTATCAAGCACCAATACCTTTTCTGCTAAAATTTGTCCTTCTATGTTCATAGTAACTACATTTGTTACATTATATACAAGTGTAAAACATTATGTGACTATGTACAGTATAAGCTTACCTAATATTTGGAGTCTGTATTACCTACTGATACTTCAAATCATTTAGGTGTGTCACACAGTTGTACTTATCAATTGCTGTGGTATGTTCTTGAAGTCAGCTGTGCTGAAATAGAATTTTTGCCTGACTTGACTGGATAACTTATTTGCATCAGCATTCTGTAGATTATCTTTTGAAAAGGAAGGGAAAAATGTTATGTATCAGGAATAGCAAGAGGTAATATGTGACTGTTGTTTTATTTGAATGTTCTTGCTAAATAAGAACAGTTGTGTTACTGTATTTGTTAACGGGACCAAATTAGGTGGAAGAACATAATTCTCAACACATTCAAGTGATCTAGCAGGCACTGAAATGCAGAGAGTCATTGAGAACATCTTTCATAAACACTGATATATAGGAAGTACCTATAAACTGAAATTACTTGCACTTTTCCTTTTGTCAAGTCTGCGACTTTGACACAGCTAAAATGATGTGCAAAGAAGCAGATAATTACTGTTTGGTACCTGGAAAGGATATGGGGCTTGGGGGTATCTGTTTTAAGATAACAGAAAAAATAAATTCCCACTTAGGTGTAGCATTTTCTAATATTATAGTGATTATACTGGATAATTATAGCTTGATAATTAAAACAACATCCCTCTGATTCTTAAAATAGTTCTTAGTAAAAACATGCTGAAACTACAGTGACAAGCAAGCATGCAGAAGAAAGAAAATAATTGAGTTGAGACAGCAGTAAGTGGTTTTCCTAACAGAGTTTTATAACCAGGGGGTCTCAATACGTCCAAAATTTTCTGATTACTATGATTTGCCAATATCCTTGTAAGAACTGGAAATTTTAGAATCATAGAATCACAGAATGGTTTGGGTTGGCTCTTTAAAGATCATTTAGTTCCAGTTTCTGTGCTGTGGTCAGGGACATTTTCCACTGCGTGAGGTTGCTCATGTAGTGAAGTAAGATGAAGTAAGAGCTACATGAAATACTACATGAAATAAGAGCTTTGCTTTCCTTCCACATAATTTCCATATAATAATTTAATGGGAACAATTAGCATAAAATATGTTGCCTTTTATAACTAATATAACTATAGTGAAAGTGACTTCCAAAGTTGTATACTTGTTTGCTATTTAATACCACAATATTCAAATAAGACTAACTTAAAATCAAATACAAAATAGAAGAATCCTCATAAGATGCTGAATATGTGTAAATTTGAGCTTATTTTAGATAACAATGCAAACGGAAAGGAGGCATTGTCAAAGTCATATATAGTCACCTTTAATTATTGCTTGAACTAGCGTTCTCTAATGTAATGCTCTAAATTCCACAACAGGGCTACAGAAAATGATGACAACATGCTAGCCAAGATAACTGACTGTCATCCAACATATGTAGCCCAGGGGGCTGCTATGGCTGCTTTCTACCTGGCTAGATGCCTCCAGCTTGGCCGAGGCATAAAGAAAAACCAGCGTGCTGCTGAGAAGTACTATTCTAAAGTAAGTTGAGAAACTCTTACAGACTAGTTTATATCTCCTGAAATTGAGTGATACCTTGAATCTGAGTCTAGTCTAAACTTGCTATTTCATTAAGGACTCCAACACTATGTTAAAAAAATATTTGCAAGAAAAAGTGGAGTGATAGAAGTGTACTGAAAACTACTAAAAATAGCCTTTTGAAAGGATGCTGCCCACTTGCTTAAGCAAGCAGTATGACCAACAACAACAAACCTGTGGTAATCAGCACAGCAAAGAGCTTGGTAACTTGCAAGACAAATTAGCTAAACAATTTGAATAATTTTATCTCAAATTAATTTGCTTTGTCATTCTCTCACAATTGAAAAATCGTAACTTCCATATACTTTAGATTCTGTAACAATTACAGCCTTTATTAACAATACTTAAACTGGCCATAACTGGTTCTCATGCTTATTTTTATATTTACATTTTCCATGATAGCTGAGGATCTGCTCGTTTTCTGTTCAATATACACAGGGGGAAAAATCAG